>OZ020611.1:225966797-226180674 GCA_963971575.1 Liopterus haemorrhoidalis | reverse complement strand
TATGTCTGAAAAACACAGAGTGTATACTTTTACTCATGTGTTCTTTTGTCAACATGTATATCTGCCCTCGTTTCACCGAACTGGTAACTCTGTTGTACTCCTCCCGAGAGAGTTGTAATCCAGCGTTTTCTCTGACGGGACTGAAGTCTGTCAAGTTAAATCTCGTTGCTGCTCTTCGCGCTGCCTGGTAAAGAAACGCCCGTTTGCCACTAAATTCGTGCTCACTAACGAACTTTAATAGTGGGTCCTGACTTCTGAGGATACTGTTAGCTGTAACCAAGACGGGTTGATCGTGCAAGAAATATTTTTGCTATAATAAACTTATTAACAATATTTCAAAAGTGAAATTTAAGATAAATGTAGATTCAATAAATTCTGACCTAATTTAATTTTGTGAATGAAGCGTTTTTATCGTAACTTAAGAGCAAAGCTCATAATTTTCAACATAAATTCCTCAAAATCCTTAAATTAAACAAACTAACAAGTCATCCAATTATCTCATTACTCATCAACAATTAACTGAAAGATTCCAAGTAAAAAAGTAAAGTTGTTTGTTTAACCGTTCCTAATATCTTGCATCTTCTTCTTCTCGCGTTATACTGTTCTTAGTTCAATCTTGTGATAATAGAGGGGTGCTGCTGGTTGTTTGCTGACAATACAAGTTCCGGGATTCTACTCCGGTTGATTATGGCCCGGAGGAGTGAGTTAATATGTGCATAATTATGTCTTGTTTACACGGAGGCATCACCTTCGAAACTTTCAAAGCGAGAACTCCGGACTCAACCTCCGGCTCAGCACGGCTTAAATGGAATATGAAATACTTCTTAATGAGAAAATATTATGATCAAGGATTTTAAAGATTCACTCTAGTTTATTGGATCAATTTGTTAATCCAATTAATTTTTTCTTAACTCATTAAAAGGTTTCAGTGTGCAGTTAGATACTCCTATAGGCCGTTCAACTGATATGGCGCGTTTAGTTAGTAAACAAGCTAGTAGTTAGCTTGCTAGTGACAAAGATACTTACTATCCTAATGTAAACGCTTGAGATTGAACTAGTCCTAGTACTCGCGCTAGTAGTTTGGATAGGATAATGGTCTTGCAGACAGGATAGTCACTAGTCCACTAGCCTTCCCTTACCATTACAGTTTTCATTGTTCGGAGTTCTATCATGTGCGCTAGACCAGTGTTTCTCCATGTGGTCCGCAGAAAAAAGTTAGTGGTCCGCGAAAGTTTTTGTATGTGTTTGTGTTTTTTGTTATTTTTTATGCACATTTTTTATGTAAATAATTTATATTTTGTTTTTTTTTTTCTGTAAAGTTTCTGTGATTTTCTACAAATAAAATAAAGCTAACACATTAAATATATTTGTTTTCTTACAAAAAATGAACCAACAATTATTATTAGTGGTCCGCGTTAGAAAATTATATATTTTACTGGTCCGTGGTACGTTTTTGGTTCAGAAACACTGCACTAGATCAATAAAAATAATAGGTGCAGAGCTTTTTGTAGATATTTAAATTAAAAAATTGATGTGAAGTGTGAATATTCACACATTTCAGGGTTTCGCAGGTATATAATAAGTGAAGGCGGTATGCTGAGTGTGTAGGACAAATTTTACTTTGTAGTAATCACGGCAAAATGAACGATATTTTTAAAATAATTTATCGTCTGTTAATCATATAATAAGATAATTATTAAATTTACGCTCTTAAAAATTAAATACAACATTTGTCAAAATATAACTAGAATTTTGACAAAATAATTTCAACATAATAAAAATGAAAAAAAAAACAGAAAAAATAAAATTCACTCAGTACTCGAACTTGAAACCCTTCGTTTACCAGAGAGTTTTAGCTTACGACACCAGTGCTCTAACCAATAACGCCATCGTACGCCTTGCATGTGAGTGTCTTACATTGGTATAACTTTTGTACATTGTGAGCCAAAAACCACAAAAAATGCGTTATTTTCCGAAAACATAATCTGATCAAAAATTCCTGTTGTACTATTTCGGTTCACACCAATATACATTACTTACAATTTTTTTAGATTTTTAGTTTAAACCATCTGGGCTACAGGGTGTGGGACAAAATTTTTTTTTCACAATTTTGGCAAAAATCGCTTCAAAATAATTTATTTTTCAAAAATAAAAATTTGATCGTTAATCCACGTACTAAGGGCTTTCATTTGATACCCTACTCATAATTTTAAAAACATATTTTTGTTTCCGATGAGCACATATTTGTTTATATTTTTAGGGGAGTATGTTTTTTAGATGTTTTAGTATTTTTCCTATGTGCGGGTCAAAGAGTTGTATAAGCATGCCAAATTTCAACTCTCTAAGTTTAGCCGTTTGGCTACAATTTTTACCGAACAGACAGACAGACAGACAGACAGACAGACAGACAGACAGACAGACAAAATGACGGTATAAGGGTTTTTTGGTCATACCTACAAAACCCTAAAAAACGCGAAAAGAGCCTACTTTACCTTTACAGAATTCACCTTTCTGTGTAAGTATAGTTTTTATTATTTTATACTTAAATATAATTATAAACATAGAGATTTTTGAAACCGTGAGAAAATAGTAACTTCACTCAGAATAATGACACTAACGTACCGTTTGGCTAATTTAAGCAGGTCGGTTGCGCAGTAGTGAAAAAAAAAATAAGGCAGCGTCGTTAGTATTCGTGTAGCAGTCGTGCGGTACAGTCCCATAAAAATATATTTTCAGAGCAAATTGGAAAGCGCTCGTGCGTTAAAAAAGCAATATTTTTTTTCCGACTGTACTCGGATGGCAAAACTTGTCTCACTCACTTATAATACTGTCGCACTCTGCACAGATCAATGTCCCATCGGCCAGCTTAAGATGGCCTGACAGTAATAGACACGGAAAAAAATTGTCCAAAAAATTCGTTGTTTGCATTCGGTGGCCTTGCTCCTAACCCTGAGAGTACTCTGTACTATAACATTTGTTCGTTACAATCCCTAAAAATATTGCAAAAGATCTAAAATCGAGATTTTTCGGAAAATTCAAAATTACCCCTATGTGGCCGGGAATATTGAGGAAAAAAAGTGACCAGTTTTCGGCTAACACGTTCTCTACCCTTGATGTTACAAATATCTCATTTTATCCCCTTCTGTCATCCCGGGGCAAAATTATGAAAAAAGAAAATCGTTGTTACATATGCGGTTTGGTTTGCGAAAATTAATTGGAATGAAAAAATCGCGAAAAAAAAAAACAAATAGCGAAATCAATTAATAATAGAACTACCCATAAGCGGTAAGGAAAATTCGGAAAAAATGTGGTTAGCCACTTGCGGCGGATCCTACCCGATCGCTGAGGGAAGATTTAATACATTGCTGCCCCTAAAAAGGGGAGATATAATAAAAATCACGTATCCCAGAAAATCCAAAACTACCCCAATGCGGTATGGAAGCAGTTGCAGTAACGTAGTGGTGAGGTCGCTCGTTTTGAAAATTTGAGATCGTGAGATCAATACCCAGTAAGGGCATTCCAAGTGAAGATATATAAAAAAAAATTTCTTTGCCGTTGCAACCATAGGCCCACTCAGCCTTCCATTAAATGAGTACCTATATCTCTAAATTAATATTAGGGGTTCCGGAAAATCGAGAAAAAGGTATTCTTTAGCTTTATTGCTTTGGCAGCCTTCCTTCTTCCCTGAACCCAGATTTTGCTTGTTGCACCCTCTAAAAAAATTGATGTGAAGTGTGAATATTCACACATTTCAGGGTTTCGCAGGTATATAATAAGTGAAGGCGGTATGCTGAGTGTGTAGGACAAATTTTACTTTGTAGTAATCACGGCAAAATGAACGATATTTTTAAAATAATTTATCGTCTGTTAATCATATAATAAGACTGGTTATTAAATTTACGCTCATAAAAATTAAATACAACATTTGTCAAAATATAACTAGAATTTTGACAAAATAATTTCAACATAATAAAAATGCAAAAAAAAAAACAGAAAAAATAAAATTCACTCCGTACTCGAACTCGAAACCCTTCGTCTTCCAGCCAGTTTAAGAGCGCTCTAACGCATGTAGCCATCGAACGCTATGCATGTGAGTGTCTTACATTGGTATAACTTTTGTACTTTGTGAACCAAAAACCACAAAAAATGCGTTATTTTCCAAAAACATAATCTGATCAAAAATTCCTGTTGTACTATTTCGGTTCACACCAATATACATTACTTAGAATTTTTTTAGATTTTTAGTTTAAACCATCTGGGCTACAGGGTGTGGGACAAAATTTTTTTTGCACATTTTTGGCAAAAATCGCATCAAAATAATTTATTTTGCAAAAATAAAAATTTGATCGTTAATCCACGTACTAAGGGCTTTCATTTGATACCCTACTCAGAATTTTAAAAAAATATTTTTGTTTTCGATGAGCACATATTTGTTTATATTTTTAGGGGGGTATGTTTTTTAGATGTTTTAGTATTTTTCCTATGTGCGGGTCAAAGAGTTGTATAAGCATGCCAAATTTCAACTCTCTAGGTTTAGCCGTTTGGCTACAATTTTTACCGAACAGACAGACAGACAGACAGACAGACAGACAGACAGACAGACAGACAGACAGACAGACAGACAGACAGACAGACAGACAGACAGACAGACAGACAGACAGACAGACAGACAGACAGACAGACGACAAAATGACGGTATAAGGGTTTTTTGGTCATACCTACAAAACCCTAAAAACGCTAAAACTTGCAGTTCCAGTTTAACTGGGAGCAGCCAGGTAAGTGCGTATGTAAAGTTGGATCCAGATTAGTGAGCTGGACCTGAAATGCACCGCATAATGTACCGGTTCGCAAAACGCTTGACCTAATCCACTTTGTATCGGTTTTTGCCGCGAACATAAAGTGATTCGCCAAGTTTAGTTGGACACATTCGAGGTAATTTAGATCCTCGCGAGCATGCACACGATCAGCCATATTGTATTAATTTTAAACCACTACGTCGTTTGCTCGTAGCATGCTCCACTCTCGAGACGGTTCACAGGAAGATTGGAATACGTTCGCCATATCAAATGAGTGTTACGTTACGCGGTACATTGAAGGTTCGGTTCGCTAATCTAGACTCAGCTTAATGAACTTTCATACGCACCAAATCATAGAAGAGCGACCATTGTGCCGACCAACAGAAATTACCTTTCCATGTAGGCATATAGAGTTACTTAGTGAGGACCTTATTTACCGATCAGGTCTGGTCTATGCTTGCTTTCATTGCCTATGATTATATAAAATTTATAGTGTACAATGTCCCAGGCTATTAGCGTATATGTCAAGGGTTTTAACAAAAGATACATTTATTTTTCTACCCTGTCCTATTGTTCTTATAACGCCTGACCAACACACGCACATTGTCATAGAACTAGATATATAGAACAAGTTATCATACAGACAATTTAAAATAAATTATGATTTACGTTCATGAGTGAATGCGTGGGTGTCCCATGCCAGAGTGCAATGTCAGTAATGACTCCGGCTGCAATGAGTCTCGAGCTGATTGAGAACCAACTCCAGCCTGCTGCTTGGTGATTAACATAAGACACTCAATACATGACAACCAGAACATTGGTACTATCGTTAAATTACTAATTTACATTTGGTTATTGCTGCAGCTTTAAAGCAGCTACAGATAATAAAATAAGATTTATATCACGACTAACTGATTTGAGACTATAAAATTGTTTTAAAATGAATTTTAATGATTTTTTATGGTTCATGAAAACAAAATTCGTATTGTTTTTAACTCAACATCTATTTCTCGACTTCAAAGGCGCTTATGTTAGTGTATGGAAGTGGTGCTGTTCCATCAAATTATCAGACTCGAAATATTAATTGACCAAGCACAAGAAACCTTCAACGCCGCTCGATAACTCTAGGTGGATTGTGACTTCCTGCACTAACTTCTGCCGTTATGTCCAATTTATTGCCTTGGCTTTCCAGTCCACTATCTTTGCACCTTGCTCCACCCCGTCTATCCAACGATTTCTAATTCTGCATTTTATATTTCCAATAGATGTGCACTGGAAAATCTACTTAACCATATTATGGTTGGACATGCGTTATATATGTCCCAACCACCTGAGTCGTTGGGCTTTAACCACGACAAAAATGTCCACATCACCATATTACGCCTGGATTTTTTTTATTCATATGTATTCTTCATTCATTTGGCCCTACTTGGATGTGTATATGTGTCGGAGTATTTTTCTTTGGAAAATACCAAGTAGATTCTCTTCAGTCTGTGTTACGTTGTGGTCTATTCTAAGTGTTAAGTGACCAAAGTTGACGAATTTAATACACAGATAACAAAATATGTTGTTCCGTAGTTCAATAGTCGAATATGAATTAATGCTCAATTTGTTATTAGCAGAGGATTAGGAGGATAAGGATGAGAGTTAAATGGACAAAGTAGCAGTATTTTTATGTAAATAACAATAGTAAAACCATCGAAACAATGACCATCAAATATCCGAGATGTTCATAAAAACAATATATTTTTAAATAATATGATTCCAACATCACACTACTCTTCATCAGTAATCGGTGTATTGAAATATTTACTCTAATCAAAGCTTGACGTAAGAAAATTTAGCAGTTTAGTCCATTTAGGATTTTTGGCGAAGGAGTTGCGGTATACCAAAACTTGAGCACGTTCGTAATGATACCATAAAGTTATAGATACGATATAGAACAAACGATTCTCGTAGTATGGATATCTCAAACGTATGGAAGATGACCAATGGCCCAAAAAGATCTGGGAATACATTCCCCCAAGCAAAAGGCCAGGGCAACTAGCAAGTAACTGGGTTCAGGATAAACGGGAGATGAAGGAGGTCTGGATGGACAAGGTCGCCTGGTGAGAACGAAGCCAGAAATGAGAAAATTCTATCCTGGGAAAACAAGGGAACTCAATTAATGGTTTGAGGTTAAATCACCTGAGATTCGCCGATGATATTGTTCTCGTGTCGGATACGTTCAGGGTGCATTCCAAATGCTGCATGAGCTGAATAAAGCAGCTAAAAATGTATGACTCAAGATAACCAAACGAAAAACTAAAAATATGACATGCCTTGTCTTCAATGAATGGCTCAAAATTCGAAATGTCAACAATGAACATGTTGATGCCTACAAATACGTTGGACGCGAAATATGAATTGACAGTGACAATTAATCATGCGAAAGATTCAGGAGAATATCACAAGGATAAGCAGCATTTGGAAAACTACGAAACATTGTTAAAAATGATATCCCAAATTGCCCTAAAAAGAAAGCTCTCTATGTATTATGCCCGTCTTAACCTACAGGGCGGAAACAATAACTAAAGTTTCTTCTAGAAAGGTGCAAGTAACACAAAAGGTCATGTAAAGAGTTATGCTCGGTATAACACTGGGAGATAAAATCCCAAATGCTAAAATTCGTCAACATATGAAACTAACCCATATCACTATAAAAGTAGCTACAATAAAATGGAAAAGAGCAGGCCATCTAACTAGAATAACCGACAACAGATGGACCAAACGGATTCTCGAACGGAATCTACACATTCTGCATAATTTACACAAGAAACGTTCCGCATAAAGTTTCTGTGTGCTCTGTTCTGCACGAAGATCGTTCGGGAAATATCGTGCAGTGCAGTTTGTGTTGCACAGTCTTCACAAGTTCAGATTGTGCGGCAATCTGCGCCATAGTGTTCTTCGCAGTAAAAATACAAGTTATTATTTCTACAAAACAATATGAGTGAAAACAATCAAGGTATCATTGTTTATGCCTACAGCATTTGCAAAATAAATAGTACAGACATGAACCTCGTGAAGGAAAAAGTAAATATACTTAAAAAGACTAGATACAATCAAAAAAATTTCTAGATAAAAGCGGAAATGTAATTTAAAATGATTGGAACAGTACTCTTTGCATATTTAAACACTTTTTCCAAAATATTTTCTGGTTTGGAAAATTCTTCTGAATTGTCTTCCCCATCAAATTGAATTTCTTTTATATAACTTAGCATCCCAAAAGCTTCATGCGTCATTTTTATATTATCGTATTAAACAAGTAGCAGGAGACAGACTTCATGTAATCAAACACACATAATTTTATAATTTATTTATTTACAAAAAAAAAGGTTACAATATCAAGAAAACTGCACAATCTGAACAGAGCGTTCGTCTTTGACTTTCTTGCGCAGTGTGCACAGTGGTCACGTGACAAAAAACATGAACGACACAGAGTTAACACAGTTATGCCGAACGCACCTCTACTAACTGGCTACAAGAAACTCAAGAGAAGGAGGTTCAAATTTTTAAGGGAGGTATAGACCATGGAGTGCTTTCGAACGGCTTAAAGCTCCTGATGGGGAAATTAACTGCCAAATTTAATTTTTAAACATATTTTTCCATGCGATTTTTGCCAAAAGTTTGCAAAAAAACAGTACAACCAGAACTGACTACACAGTATCAGGAAGTTTAAATTCCGAAGTCAAGTACAAGATTTGAATCTACATATCTGTGCTCCATAGGTAACCGTCTTACCATGTGGCCACGGCAAACAAAAATTGAAAGAAATCATTATTTCTTTTATCTAAAATGAATATTTTCTTATATGGTTGTTAGTCTTCTATACTTGTTTTTCAATCAAGCTTATCAAAAGATGACTACCACGCAAAACGATATTCAACACGAATTAAAAAGCACGTCTATGACCTAATTTCATTCTATATAATCTCAAAAAAACATCTCTCTTCAATCAAAAAATTATTAAACTTTTTAATTATATTCTCTTCCGTCAGATGGCAGTCATTTCAGTGTTTTTTTCTTTGTAGTACACGCATGCGCGAGCAAGTACAAAAGTAATTAACACATGTTAGTATAAAGACACAGTGGGCACGTAGGTTAAACTCAACGTACGTATCATACGAGATTGCCTTGTTGCTATTTAAATGTAAATAAGTTTCATTTAAAATTGCGTTTATGAGTACAACGATGTCAGGCGCTAACATAATTTTCAAGAGATGAATAAAATTAAGTCACTTTAAAGAAACAGTGCCACGAGGTGTGACGATTTATTAGACTGATTTTTGTAAAAGACTTTTTAAAATGGTACTTTCTACAGATAAATTACCTACACTGACATCTAGGTGGAAAAACATGAATGATATTTGTTAACTGTTTTAACTTAATGACTGTGCACTGGTAAATAATCGAATAACAGTAAAACTTGCATATATAAGAATAAAAAAAAATCACAAATGTTTTTTTCTTATGGTATCACTACAACGCATTAGAATTTACGGAGATAATTTAAAAAGTTCGCGATCTAATAATGTAAGACTATATTTCTTTTTGTAAGTACTCTGTAATTATTTTTCAATACAAGTGTCATGCTAGAATAATTGAGAATAATATACATTTTATTTTAAACTAGCAGCACCGCTCGGCGTCTCTCAGGGACAGTTCGTTATAATGCCGGGTTTACATTGGTAGAGTAAAAGAGCTAGTAACTAGCGCAAGTACTACGCGCTTTACTCTACTATCTTATTTTCTGGATAGTAAGTGTCAAAACACATTTGACATCTTCACTGTGATTTTGTAGTGAAATTATCTTTTTGCAAAAAATAGTTTATGAATGTGGATATACATCGTCGCCGGCGTGATGCCATTAAAGTAGTGGTATTTTGAATTACATCATTTCTTGTGGAGGAAATAATTGATTGTCTTATTGAAGTATTCGGTACAGAATATAAGCCTAAACAAAAATGGGTTAAAAAATGGATTGATAGAAGAACTACCCATGGCGCATTAGTCCTTCTATTTCGTGAATTAGCCGTGGAAGATCAAAAAGAGTACAGACTGTGTTTAAGAATGACACCAGATGATTTTAATAGGCTATTTTATTTAGTTCGTCCATTAATACAACGAACTGATACACTAATAAGGAATGCAATTCCAGCAAAAATAAAATTGGAATTAACGATTTATTTTCTAGCCACAGGAAATAGTTATTGTAGTCTACAACAGTGTTTCTCAACAGGTGGTCCGCGGACCACCAGTGGTCCCCAGAAAAATTTTAGTGGTCCGCGAAAGTTTTTATATGTGTTTTTTGCAGTTTTATTTTTAATTTATTTTGCACATTTTTTATGTAAGTAGTTTATATTTTGTTTATTTTCTGTAAACTTTCTGTGATTTTCTACAAATAAAATAAATGTGTTTAGTAGCACATTAAATATATTTGTTTTCATGCAAAAAATAAACCAACAATTATTATTAGTAGTGCGCGTTAGAAAATTATATATTAATCTGGTCCACGGTGCGTTTTTGGTCGAGAAACACTGGGCTACAACATCTTTTTCGTGTATCAAAGGCAGTTATTTCACAGATGATTTCAAAAATCATCAATTAATAAATCAATGTTACGCAATTTATGTAAATAAATTGTAACTTACCTGATATGGGTTTTTTTCTATTTGTTATGACAGGTTATCGCTTGCAGCCAATTTGAAATGAATCAATTTTGCATAGTGGGGGAAAAGACAGTAGCTAGTAAATACGTAGACGAGCTAGCTGCTATCCTAGCCCAACTACTGGCAGCTAGTACTCTACTAGTCACAATGTCAACTGTTTACACAGGGATAGTAACTAGTTGCTAGTTACTTGCGCTAGTTACTAGCTCTTTTACTCTACCAATGTAAACCCGGCATAATAGAAGTTAATATTTTTGGAATTTGCACCATACCAACGCGTAATTAGCTGACAGGCCAGAAGACAATACTATAAATATGCGAAAGGCCAGGATTAAACTGAACAAGATTTCTTATCTGATAACCTTTTTCTAAACAAAGTTTTTAGTTTCTTCATTAGTCGCTAGCAGGTAAAGATTGTTGTTGGAACTGGCACGCTAACACGTTACATATAATTGTCCATGCGGGAAGCATGGACACCGCAAATCAACACCAACTATCTTCAGAGTTTTACCCTGCGACTTATCAATAAGCATCGTAAAAGAAACCTTGACAGGAAATTGGGGGCGAATTTTTGGAAATTAGAAATCTGATATAGCACAAAACAACTGAAAATTGTTTTTAATGTAGGTGATCGTGTATAATTTTATCATTAGTTGGGAATCCAATCTTAAGTTAATGCTCTTTTATCTCGTAAGTCGCTGTATTGTCTTAAATTCTTCTTAACAGAAGCAATGTTTTGTTTTTAACAAAACGGTAACAACTGTAAGAAAACACCCTGCTCCTTTTTGATGTTGAACAGACTTCCTGCATTGTTCAAATTCCTTATACCAGCGAAAAAATGTAGCAAAAAAAGTGCTTGTTCACTAAAAAATGGAATCTAAACTGAATGAGGCAGTAATCATATTTCAATTCGAAGATTTTTGTTTTCCAAAGGACACGTCCTTTATCTTAAAGAAAACAAAAAAATTATTTCCTATGGCAGATCCATTTTTGACGAATTTGCAGCTGGTCCAAAATGTTAGCATTGTACTCGTTTGACCCTTTAGAAGATGATCAATAAGCAATATCACATTTGTATTGCTGAAAATGGAAGTCATAACTTTTCCTGCAGATAAAATGGCTTTCTTTGGTGGTGGATACTCACTGTTTCCTATTTTCTGATTGATGTTTTGCTTCTGTGTGTAGTAGTGGATCCAGGACTTAAATCAGGCGAATGGGGCAGTAAAAAATATTTCAGTTCGACTTTTTCTATTTTCTTATGGAGATATGTTTTACCCTAAAGAAAAATGTTGGTATTTTTCTTAGGCAGATTAGGCCATTTTTCACGAATTTTTTGTTGTAGCTCATCCAAAATATTAGCATTTTACTCGTCCTTTATTCGCGACTGCAAATAACAGTGAGACATCTGGTGGTGACTGGCTAAATTAAACAGAAGCGTATATTTGGATAATATTTGTAGCGTGTTGTGCTGCAGTTTATGTGAATTAAGAAGTATTTTAAAATATAGTGACTTAAATACAGTGCTTTTTTGCCGAAATATTGTTTGAACAGATAAATATTAAGAAAAAACTTCTGACATATACTAGGGTGACCATTTTCTTAAGAGGGCAATGCGGGACGGAGCAAAAAAAAGGCCCTCATATCCCAAATCCAAGTGAAGAGCAAAAAAAAAGGTCCTCACCTCCCAAATCCCAGTGAAGAGCAAAAAAAAGGTCCTCATCTCCCAACTCCAAATGAAGAGCAAAAAAAAATCCTCATTTCCTCAAATACAAGTTACAAAATGCGGGATAAAATGTTAAAATGCGGGACTTTTGCGAGACGCATCTTAATGCGGGACAAAATGTTAGAATGCGGGACGAATGGTCACCCTAACATATACGCTTCTCGTCCGCCATCAGCTGTTGTACGCAGCGCCACCAACGTTAGTTTCAGTCGCGAATAGTTTACACTTTGGAAGATGATCAATGAGCTATATTACATCAGTGAAAATGGAAGTCATAACTTCTCCTGCAGTTAAAATGGCTTTCTTTGGTGGTGGATAACCACTGATTGATTTTTTGCTTCTGGTGTGTAGTAGTAGATCTAGGATATAAATCAGGCGGATGAGGCAGTAAATCATATTTCAATTCGACAATTTTTATTTTCCTATGGATACGTGCTTTTACTCTAAAGAAAAATGTTTGTTTTTTCTTTGCCAGGTCCATTTTTCACGAATTTCTTGTTGCAGCTGGTCTAAAATGTTAGCATTGTACTCATCCTTTATCGTTTGACCCTTTAGAAGATGATCAATGAACTGTATCACTGAAACGGAAGTCTTAAATTTTCCTGCAAATTAAATGGCCTTCTTTGTTGGTGGCTAATCACTATTTCCTTTGCCATGACTTTGTCATGAATATTTTGCTTCTGGTAGGTAGTAGTAGATCCAGGTTTCACAAGTACCTACAAATTGACTAATAAAATGATTGGCATCCATCTTAAAATAGTTCAAACATGCTTAAAAAATCTGCATTCGATTGTGTTTGTGATCAAATGTTAACTCATCTTGCCAGTAACTTTCTCATACCTAATTTTTTGATCAGGATAAGAAATGTTCATTCATTTACGATATCTTAATCTTTAATCGGCGATCATTTAAAACAATATCGTTCACCTTATTAACTGGAACTATGGAACTTTCAAGGCATCCACTACAGGGACAATCTTCTAAGCTTGAACTACTACATTTAAATTTTGCAGCCCATTTTTTTACAATTGTAAATAAAAATACACAGTCATCTCATTAAAATAAAAATTGATGTGAAGTGTGAATTTTCACACATTTCAGGGTTTCGCAGGTATTTATTAACTGTGTGATGATTATTTGGGATGCCAAAACAAATTTTATGTCAAAATATATTTTTATGAATTTTAATTCGAATGCCTAATACCATTATTTAAGTTTCTAAATTTGTGCAGTATTTTTTTTATATAGCAAGGTTCATTAAGATTTTGAAAATTGCGCCTATGGCTTCCATTGGTTGCTTAAATCATAAGCCTCGCCCTCTGATACCTTCAAATATAGAATTAAATTATAATTTCAACACTTCCCACTGTAAAAAATAGATGCAACATTTACCAAAATATAACTAGAATTTTGACAAAATAATTTTAAAAAAATAAAAATGCAAAAAAAAAAACTGAAAAAATAAAAATTGACGGGATTCAAACACGGTTTCTTACAGTAGTTTCAACTCACTGAGCGAGAACGCTACCACTGTGCTATACAGGATCACTCGTATACTATGTTAAATAGCGGATTAAATATATTACATATTTTACTTAAAAACACAAAAAATGCGTTATTTTCCGAAAATACAATCTGATCAAAAATTCCTGTTGTACTATTCCGGTTCACACCAATGTACATTACTGAGATTTTTTTCAGATTTTTAGTTTAAACCATCTGGGCTACAGGGTGTGGGACAAAAATTTTTTTGCACAATTTTGGCCAAAATCGCCTCAATATAATTTATTTTGCAAAAATAAAATTTTAATCGTTAATCCACGTACCAAGGGCTTTCATTTGATACCCTACACAGAATTGTAAAAAAAATATTTATTTTTTCGATGAGCATATATTTGTTTATATTTTTAGGGGGATATGTTTTTTAGATGTTTTAGTATTTTTCCTATGTGCGGGTCAAAGAGTTGTATAAGCATGCCAAATTTCAACTCTCTAGGTTTAGCCGTTTGGCTACAATTTTTACCGAACAGACAGACAGACAGACAGACAGACAGACGACAAAATGACGGTGTAAGGGTTTTTTGGTCATACCTACAAAACCCTAAAAAGATTCCTTTAAGTTTTTTGACATTTTATAAGAAAAACTTTATTACCCCATGATGTTCAATTTTATCCATTTTTAAACTATAATAAATATCTTTATTTAAACAAACCATTTACTAATCTGGACTAATATAATCGTCACATAAAAGAACACTACTTGCTGGTATAAGGGTTTTTTGGTTATTGCTATGAAACCCAAAATATTATATATCAAAATGTTTCCCTTCGAAAAAATCTTTCTGTATTATATTATCTTTCCACTGTCAGTCAGATTAACTTTTGGCTTTACACAAGTACCTATTCGGGAATTCAGTAATTAAAAATAAAAAATTCTACGCCACTGAGAAATAACAATTACGGCCCACACAAACCCCTAGACTTATGAAACAAACGAATCCGACAAAACCGGTTTTTCAAACACAACCAAATAAAATACTATTTAGAACTAAAAAATCTCTTAAAATAAGACTTTTAAACGTCAGCTGTTTCACAAAAACCGCCCTTAAAACAAAAAAATAAACTCGCATTTAATTCCCATTGATTTTCATTAAGACAGACAATAGAACAACGTATTTTTTTGTCTGAAACGTTGCTCGATCATAAAATAAGATGTTTAGTTTGTTTGGCGTTGAGAGATGGCAGGTTGGTGCATTTTTCATGGCATGCTGGGTTTAATTGTATAAATTTTTCATGAATTTCAGGTTATAAAATATTGATATTATTACGAATATGTAAATTTTATGATGTAAACAGCATTATTTTAAATCGTGATAATTTATAATATTTGTTTTACTTTTATTATACACCTGTTTTGTTTGACAGGAATTTTGATCTGTTTAGTCGGCAATACAGTATTGCAAATATTGTCATCGATTATTTGAAGTTTTTTGGTTTAAATGATTTATAGTTATAATCAAATCTCTTTGGCCACTGTTATTTTGGCATTAAACGCGTAAAAATAATCAATTAAATAAAATTTGATTGCGAATAGTTCATAAATTGAAGCGCTTTTTTGGTGCAATTCAACTCACCTACACATTAAATCAAACATATAATCTGAATCAATGAATACGTACCACGCTTAAACAACAAGCGTTTCAGAACAGGAAACAGGACCATTTTTCCTCACACTATCAGTTCTATTGAAGTCAAGTCTAAAAGTGTAGGTTTAATAACGTCGGATAGATATCAATTGGCGTCGAAGTAAATATGTCTATGACACTTGATGTATTTATTATATCGATATGCTCTAATAGCTTAGGTCGGTGATAATTATTGGTGCTACCAGTACAGGCAGCGCCAATGTGGGCTGATCTGTAACTAGACATTAGCGCCAGTAGCGGGTATCTATCGTACTAATAGAGAAATGTTGAATGTCCTTTGAGAGGGTAATCACAGGATATTGATGAGTATCTTGGTTATATTGCAATATCGAGGATGAGGGGTAAAGGAGGATTTAATGAGAGAGACTCAACCATAATCCTACGTCAATAGATTTTTATTCTCATATACATAGTAGCTAAAAGGAAGAATTATTCTGTAATATCAAGTAGCTTTTAAATTCTGTTACATAGTTCTTGTTCTGTTCATTGTTAAAATGAATACGACAAAGGCTTTTTTAATATCCTCAATACAATTTTTTATTATCCGATTTTTTTAAAATAAAATACAGAAGTAATTATGGAAAATTGTCGCTATTTGTCGTCGCATAGATCTTAAGAAGTTCTGGCAATGCGCCTATTGCGGCACACACCTATTACATTGCAACATCGACCAGAGCACGATAATAAATATTTGTAAACCATGGCCAAAAATTGATCATTTTGGCAAAGGTGAATATTACATTTTTTGAGTGAGAAAAAAATTACATTTATTTATATACATTGGATAATTTATGGTTATTGAACAATTATTACAATTATAAATTATTCTTCTGTATATTTTCTTTATTTTGACAGTTTGAAACAAAATGTGCACTGGTAGAGCTGGTGCAAGTAGTAGTACTAGTACCAGCTTTGTTATTGTCTGACGAGTGGCTGTTATCTTTTAGAATCTTATTAGCAATTGCTATTTTACTTGAAATGGAGTCTTTAACATAGCCTTTCGCCACAGTTGAAGATTTCCACCCACGTGATGTTTTAGTGTTAATATATCTGCTCTGGCATCAGCTAATAATGACGTTGATGTTCTTCGGTTGTCAGTTGTTTCCGTAAGACTATGGAGATCTAATAACTTAAGAAATGACCCATAGACGGCGCTAGCACCTAGCGGCCAAAAAAATAAGCGAATCAACTTAGTCCGAAAAATATTTACTTTTTGGCTAGTACTAGATGATAAAAAAAAAACTGTTTTTGATATGGTCGCCCAACAAAAATATTTTTTAATGACTTAAGGTTTTACGCGTTTAAAGAGAAAACATGGAAGTCATTTTCGCCTTTCGATAATGTGTAATCTGCTCAGGGTTCGACTTAATATAAAATATTTAATACTTATAATTGGCTTTCATATACGAGGTCTGTTCAAAAAGTATCGCGAATTTTTAATTTCCGCGGGTTGCGTATATTCGATTTTCGATTTTTTTGTGGCGTTATGTTGTTACTCATGCCTCTCACTTATGCCGACAAGTTCGGCCATTTTGAATGTTCAGTTAATTTTTGACAGTTGCTTTGCTTGCACGTGTTTTGGCTCGTCTTCGATTTTTGCCTATACCAAAAAATGGATCAAAGAATCTGTATCAAATTTTGTGTGAAAAACAAAATTAGGTGCGCGGACGCATTCCGAATGTTGACTGTGGTATATGGTGAAGCTACCTTGGACCGAAGCAACGTTTATCGGTGGTACAAAATGTTCTCAGAGGGCCGAGAAGATGTGGACGACGAAGAGCGTGCCGGACGCCCGAGCACGTCAACAACAGACGAAAACATAGATGAAGTGAAGAAAATAGTATTGGCCAATCGTCGAATCACCGTTAAAGAAGTTGCTGAGGATCTAAAGATATCGATTGGCTCGTGCCATTCGATTTTTACCAATGATTTGGGCATGAGACGGGTCGCCCCAGCCCACACATCGTTGCTTGTGCGCGAATTTTTGGCCAAAAACAACACACTAATAATGCCGCAGCCATCGTATTCCCCAGATCTGGCCCCCTGTGACTTTTTCTTGTTCCCGAAACTAAAGAGGCCCATGAAAGGACGACGCTACGCTACGAGTGAGGAGATAAAGACGGCATCGAAGGAAGAGCTGAACAAGATCACAAAAAATGATTTTTTCAAGTGCTTCGAGGATTGGAAAAAACGTTGGCACAAGTGTATAATATCTGTTGGGGATTATTTGAAGGCGACAAAATAGATATTCATGAATAAATAAATAATTTTTGAAAAATTCGCGATACTTTTTGAACAGACCTCGTATACAGTGTGTCCTGGAATGTTATCTTCATTTGTGTGTTGAATTTCTCGGAAAGTGCTAGAGGTTCCAATTCTTGCTGGATTCAAATGAGATACTTGGTACTACAGACACTGTATACTATAACAGTCTGACCAAGCCCGTGACCCCCCCCCCAGCCGGTACGCGCTTGGCCGAAATATTCAAATTTTTTTTTCCATTATGAACTCAGGTTGGCAAGCCGTTTCCCGAATGATAGGAGATTTGGTTGCCCCAGTTGATTCTGAGTACATCCAAATTTCAAAACGCTAAAATTTCTTCTCAGTCTGTTGGCATGATTCAAGCATCCGAGTCGTACAGAATTGTGGAGCAAACGTTATATTTCGTTGCGTCTTTTGAGTTCTAGGATATTGCGTCGACGATAAAATAGCTATCTCATTTTGAGAAAAAGTTACTTTGATGTTCAAGAATTGTCCTGCATTTACTCTAAAAAAACTTTATTTTTAATTTATTTATCGAAAGTACAGACAAAAATAGCTGAACTACATTTTACTGAAATGTTTTTGAAATATTAATAATGGTTTTATTACATTACTAAATTTTCTAAATTGCTTTGTAATGTAAACAGTTTCGAAAATTGTTTTACATTAATTTAATAAAACATTAATTTATTAATTCACAGCATTTTACGGCAACATAGCGTGCTCTGAATCATTTTATATTTTTATATATTAATATTATAAATTTAGAATATTTTGTTGTAGTTTGTCATGTCAACAGGCAAACATCATTTCTGGGATATTATTTTCACAATCACGTTCTCATTTTTAGGGTTTCATAGATAAGAGCAAGAAACCCTTACACCGTCTCTCATTTGTATGTCGGTCTGTATGTTCGGTAGAAATTAGGGCCATACGGATAAACCTAGAAAGTTGAAATTTAGCATTTTTGTGCAACTCTTTGACCTACAATGCAGAAAAAAGTCTTCAAAAAACACATCTCTCGGGAAATACAATAAATGTTTAGTTGTCAAAAAAAATATATTGGTTTATCAAATGAAAGCTCTAAATACATAGAATCATCATCATTGGCGCAGCAGCCAGAGGCGAGCCTAGGCCCCCTGTTTCTAAGTTTCATGACTATATTTTCAACACGTGTACGTTCAGAAGTAATATGATCAGTAGTTCGTCCATTTTTTAGGGTTTTGTAGGTATGACCAAAAAACCCTTATACCGTCATTTTGTCGTCTGTCTGTCTGTCTGTTCGGTAAAAATTGTAGCCAAACGGCTAAACCTAGAGAGTTGAAATTTGGCATGCTTATACAACTCTTTGACCCGCACATAGGAAAAATACTAAAACATATCCCTCTAAAATATTAACAAATATGTGCTCATCGAAAAAAAATTTTTTTTTTAAAATTCTGAATAGGGTATCAAATGAAAGCCCTTAGTACGTGGATTAACGATCAAAATTTTATTTTTGCAAAATAAATTATTTTGATGCGATTTTTGCCAAAATTGTGCAAAAATTTTTTTGTCCCACACCCTGTAGCCCAGATGATTTAAACTAAAAATCTGAAAAAATTCTAAGTAATGTACATTGGTGTGAACCGGAATAGTACAACAGGAATTTTTGATCAGATTATGTTTTCGGAAAATAACGCATTTTTTGTGTTTTTAACTAAAATATGTTAACTATTTAATACGTTGTGTAACATACCAGAACAGTAGCTCGCGTGGTTGGATTTGTCGTACGCTTAATATTATAAGAAACTTGCAAACTAGGGTTCGAATCCTGTTGATTTTATTTTTTGTTTTTTTTTTGCATTTTTATTTTGTTTAAATTATTTTGTTAAAATTCTAGTTATATTTGGTAAATGTTGCATTTAATTTTTAAAAGCGTAAATTTAATAACCAGTGGAAAGTGTTGAAATTATAATTTAATTCTATGTTTGACGAAATCAAAGGGCGGGACTTATGATGTAAGCAACCAATGGAAGCCATAGGTGCAATTTTCAAAATCTTAATGAAATTTGCTAAATAAAAAAAATACTGCATATATATAGAAACTTAAATAAAGGTATTAGGCATTCGAATTAAAATTCATAAAAAAATATTTTGACATAAAATTTGTTTTGGCATCCCAAATAATCATCGTTCAGTTACTAAATACCTGCAAAACCCAGAAATGTGTGAAAATTCACACTTCACATCAATTTTTTACGCTTACACATTAAGACACCTACAGTTTATAGCCGGTTTATAAAATTTTTTTACACAAATTATTTGACATAAGCAGGAGTTGAACTCACGTCCATGATCTTGTGTAGCGACAAACAGTAAGTTCAAACGATTTAACGATTGCGGCCACAAACTTGTTGAAATTACATGTATTAATGATCAAAATTAAATTTAAAAAAAAATTATATAAATTATATACGTGATTTTAAAAATAGAATAAATTTTAATCGGTGAGCACTGACGTAATTCGAGGGCTACCTATTAAATTTTTACAAAAACTATGAAAGAATTTTTTTTTTGAACAAACTGTTTTATTGCTTTTCAAAATAATCGCCTTTAAGATTTATACTTCTGCATGCGTTCAAACCAATTCTCCAAACATTTTTTCCACTCTGAAGTTGGTATCTCAAAAACATGGTTATCGAACGCTTCAACAGATTCTTGAGGTGATGAAAATCGCTGTCCACGCATTTGTTAGGATAAATCAGGTGAATACGGGCAATGAGACATTCATTCGATGTTTTCCTCCTTCAAATAATCTATGGTTTCACGCTGTGTGGGAGCTTGCATTGACATGATGAAGAATGATGCGACGTTTTTGGTTGTATTTTCTGATTTTGTCCATTACTTCTGGCAAACAAATTTTTGTATGACATTCAGCATTAACTGTTCTCCGATCCTCTAAAGGAAAGGTTGCGACATGTCCAGTAAAACCGAATAAACAAGCGATTTTTTTTTCTTGGAAGTGCTTCATGAATGAACAACTTTTGTGGGTTTCGGTTTATTTTGGAACACCCAAACAGTGGATTATTGCTTAGTTTCCAGTTCATATGAATAAATCGAAGTTTCGTCACCTGTAACGATGTTGTATACGGATTTTGCAGTGCCTAGGTTGAATTTTTTTAGCAGTACCTTACACCAATCAACACGAGACTTTTTTGAGCTTCGGTCAAATTATGCAGAATCCATCGGGAAAAGATCTTTTGCACAGCTAAATGTTTATGAAAAATCGAATGTATTGCTGTCTGCGATATGCCAAAGGATGCCGCTATCTCACGGTAAGTCACATGACGATTTTCTTCAATTATTTTGCGCACAGCATTGATGTTTTTTTTGTATTTCGCGCTCCTCCTATACGAAGTACTTTACCAGCATTTAATGCGATTATTTTGCACTTTACCGCTGCTGGGCCGGCAATTGATACGCCAATGGGCCAGCTAACAGCCACGGGGACACCGGGGTACTGGCTCATTATTTTCAATGCCGGGGAGTATGTGCTCCAACAGTTCTGGCCCGTATAAAAATGTTTGCTGGGTTGCCATCTAGTGTTCGTTTGTAAAAACATGAAAAGTAAACCTCGTAGTAGGTTCTTTCAAGTAACCATACTTTGTGTCTTTGATCCTCTGCTTGTATCGCTTTCTGCCGCTAGTAAAGATTGAAAATGACATCTTTTTCATGGTAAACTATTTAGGTTATTAATCTTTGTGCCCCTTGTGGGATGAATATTCAGGCGCTCATGTTAAGTAATAAAGGCCCTAACGCGATCGACCAGTGATTACCATAGTTAGCCTGTGGCGAGTTTGACCGTTAGCTGAACACAGGGTGGGCAGTTGGTAGTATCTAGTCTAGAGACTAGAGTTCGCCTCTGTCTCTTTATGTGTCACACGACATGTTACAAATGGATGAAAAACTAAATGGAATTAATTTATGATTTATAGTGCAATTTCATTTTATTTAAATTAAAACGGAAGGAGAAATTGGATTGAGATATGAAATGAAGGATTGCAAAATTGTTTATTATGACACGTTTAAATAAAAATTATCTAAGAATAATTTATATCTATGTAATCAAATCTGTTAAATTATAATTATAGACTTTCAAGAACAAGTACGATAGTAAATATTATGTGCAGTTATTTACAGTACATAGAAGAAGCGCAGAATATTGGATATACATGAAAGGATATACGTGTAAATATTCATACATTTCAGGGTTTTGTAGGTATTTAATAAGTGAAAGAGGCCAACAGAATGTTGTGTGTCTAGGACAATATATTTTTTCTTCAAGCGGTTTATAATGCTAACATTACATTGTTCAATACATTCGGTAGAAATGATACATTTTTTTACTAGTAAAATAATGTGTACATTATTATACTAGTAAATAGTTCATATAGTTATCAACAGATGGCACTGATGGCAGCAGTCGCCATAAACAAAACATCTGTCAATTTAATATGTTTCTAGCGTGGTTTGTATTGAATTCAGAAATTAGTTACGTTATTAGTGAGTTACTTTATTATTATTCTGTGATTAGTTACAAAATACACAATATAATGATCAAATATTAAAAAATGTCTCAACCAATTCAATGTACACTGCCGGAATTAGCAGCAATAGCATCTGAAACTATAAAGTCATAAGTATTTATGGTTGCAAATTTTTAATACCTACGCTTGAAGAAAAAATAGTATATGTCACTCGGAGTAGAACGCCTTTTTTGTGCTTCGCTCAATATGCAAGCCTCGGCAGCTACATTTGAGCTCAGCACAAAAAAGAGCGCGTTCTACTCCTAGTAACATAATATACTATTTTTCTATGATCACATCAGAATTCACAGTTTCTTGATAATCACTTTTATTCGTTAATTTGAGTACTAAGAGCTTTTAATTTTTTGTGTGCGCGCCTGCTTTGATATTTAAAAATTAAAAATAATTCAAACAATAGGTCAATTCATGACCAGGGTGACCAGGTCTCAGGTTTTCAGGCCAGAGTCCCAGGTCTCCGGGTTTTGTTATAAAATCTCCGGTTTTGTACTTTGGAAGTGAAGACCTTTTTTTTGCTCATCACTTGGATTTTGGAGGTGAGGACCTTTGTTTGCTCATCACTTGGATTTTGGAGGTGAGGACCTTTGTTTGCTCATCACTTGGATTTTGGAGGTAAGGATCTTTTTTTTTTGCTTATCACTTGGATATTTTTTGTGCTTATCACTTGGATCTTGAAGGTGAGAACTTTTTTTTTTCAATCTCAGGGTTTACCTCAACTGATATCTGGTCACCCTGTTCATGACGTATTATAATAGGAGGGAGCTTTCACACATGAACGGTACGCAACTTACATTACATAACATAGTGTACTAGTGAAGCTATCGCAATTTTTCCAAAAATATAATATGATCAAATTCTTATACTACTATTCCGGTTCACATTAATGTGCATCAGTGGCGGCACTAGCAGGGGGTCCAGGGGCCGGGCCCCCCTAAAAGTTGCTATGGCTCCCAGTTGGTCCCTCTAGAATTGCTTGGGAAAAAAATATATTTTAGAAGTGAGGACCTTTTTTTTAGGTCATTACTTGTATTTTCATATGTAAACGATAAAAAAGTATTTCCTGGCCCCCCAAATTTTACTCAAAATTTTATTGCCCCCCCCCCAGATTTTAAGAGCTAGCCCCGCCACTGATATGCATTACTAAGATTTTTTCCAGATTTTTAAACTAACCCCTTTGCGATATAAGGTGCAAGACAAGATTCTTTTAGCACATTTTTAGCGAAAATCGTGTTAAAATAAAGGAATAAAAAAAAAACTTTTTTCTTTAATCTATATCTTAAGAGCTTTCTTTCGCTATCACACAATAAATTAAAAACCAGTGGCAAAGGGAGACCTCCGCTAGACTTGCCCGATCATAAAAAAAAGAAAAATTAAAGAAAAAAATAGGCAAATCTTTAAAATACATCAAATTATGCTCTAAGTACAAATTTTTGTTTAAAGCTTGGTTTACTAGTTACGAATATTTTTTAAATTTAATGTTTAATAACTTCCGTTTCCGGTTTCGGGTCTTCATAAAAACCAATAGGGTTCCCAATTGATAGAAGAAATTTTAGTACCAGAACGAATTGTCTAAGTTGAACCGTTCCTAAGTTATCTACAGACAAACACACATACAGACGGCACTTCGAAAATACGGATTTGTGGATTCCCTGGACCATGAAACGTGGTCATCAGTCAAAATCTAGTCATCGAAATTTTTCGCGATTACAATACTTGCCGAAAAAAATTTTCCGAAAATCTGATCTATTCATAAATTCCTGTTAAATTATTCCGGTTCCCATCAGTGTACATCATTTTTTTAAGATTTTTTCAGATTTTTAGACGAACATCTGGATGGAGAAAAAAATTTTTAGCGAAAATTCCATACAAATATTTGATTTTTCATTTTATTTTTTTTTTTGATTATGCATTAATGGGCTACATTTATTGTAGCACTGAACTTTTAAAAAATAGTAGTATATTTATTTTCTCGTAAATAAATATTTGTTTATGTTTTTCCCGCTATGTGTTTTTTGAACTCTCTATAGTTTTCCTATATGTGGGTCAAAGAGTTGTACAAGCATATCAAATTTCAATTTTATAGGTTCAGCCGTTGGGCCACAATTTCATCAAAACAGACAGACAGACAGACAGACAGACAGACAGACAGACAGACGAACAGACAGGTAGACTGACATACAGACAAGCAGACCGACATACAGATATACAGACAGATAGATACACAGACAGACAGACAGGCAGACCGACAGACAGACATGCAGACCGACAGACAGACATGCAGACCGACAGACAGATAGATAGACAGACAGACGGACACACAGACAGGCAGGCAGTTTTATTTATTTATTATTTATTTGTTTTATTTATATATTTTTTATTAATTTTTTTTTTAGCTATTTATTTATTTTACATCGGCCTATTTTTGCAACGAGGCTAATCGCCGAGACAGGCAGGTAGACAGGCAGACACATGAGTAACATTATAAGGCCTTTTTGGTTATATCTACAAAATCCTAAAAATGCAAAGAATCATATCTTTGCATTCCAGTTTAACATATATCAATGGAAATTGCTTCTGGCCAGAATCACGTGACACAGAGTTGCGAAACATTTTTACTCTCTCTATTCTTTCGGGTCCGAAACCCCGATTGAAACTCCGATATTGTCAGAGTTAAAGAAATGATTAAGTGTACTACACATGTAAATATGCCCAAAACAAAAACATTTATCATTACCATAAGTACATGTCTCGTGTTGTCAAAACAAAACCAGCAATACCATCTACTTATTAATTTGCAAGTTTCTCTTCGATAATTCGATCTGTAGGTGTATAAAATGATAAAATTTTACCATAAAAATTCCAAGAATAGACCACACAAATCCACCCACGACTTAAGACAATAAATAATATCAACGGCTAGTCATTAAATGTAAATATACTGACGGGGTAACTTCCTTTTTCAACAAAAAAATATTCAATGAAAAAAGTCGATCCGAAATGTGCTTGTCATAACATGTTTGTAGAGGCCTTTTACATGTCCAGGGCCGCAACAGGGGGTATACAATAGCCCATTGTCTTTAAGAACGTTGTGGGGAATCTTAAATGATGATGGCTTTAGATGATCGTGGGTTGGGAACGAAAATTGCGTGCTTTTTAAGAGAGGTTTTATATAGTATCTTTATGGTTTTGGTTATGTTGTTATTGGGATTTAAATTGGGTTATGCGAGCTTTTATAATGCATTCAAATATACAGTAATGATTTTAGGAATTTTTCGGGTTGGTCTGTTCAATTTTTTGGGAATGTTACAAGAAAATCTCTTAAGATATTGATATACAGTCTATTTTTAAACATTGAACAATTTAAATATTTGTTCTATTACACTGCCCAACAACATATTTTTTTTTTCTTGGTGCCGGAAAAGTAAGAACTGAATTTGGATATTTTTGATGTGCTCATTCCAAAAATACCTGATTCTTTTTCGTAGCAGCTCTAGTTTTTGAGATACAGACTAATTGATTTTAGTTTTTTAGCTAAAAACGGTAAACTTCCTCCTTGGACAGCAAAGTGGATATACAAAATATCCTTGCTTTTTATGTCTTTGAGACAGCAGAGCTAAGGACCAGCACTGGGTTAGCAGAAATTGGGTGATTTCCATTAAGAAATATCATAATTCAAGAAAAACAAAATGTTGTCAACGAACCTTTGGTTGAGAGAGAGAAAATTAGATTTCCACCCTTGCATATCAAGTTTGGGCTTATGTAGCAATTTTTGAAGGCTTTAAATCGAGATGGACTTTGTGTAGGCAACTTGACACATAAATTTCCTGGGATTAACTCTGAAAAACTGAAAGCCAGAATATTTGCTGATACTTCACACTTGCTTCATAATGCAGATGCAACTTTACTAGCTTTCGATGGTAAAAGTAACTTGGAAACAATTATCAATGATGCTACGAAAATAAACTCATTTTAAATACAAAAAAAAGTCATGCTCTGCTCTTCCATGAACACAAAAATGAACCTATTACCATATATCCACTTACAAGGACAAAAAAGTTTTCAGTGTTCCGAGTAAAAATTTTTAGGTATAATGATAAGTGATAATCTGAGTTGGCAAAATCACATTAGATATATACTACCGAAACTTAGCAAATCTTGTTTTATATTAAAAAAACTTAAAGATATGGTTTCTTCTGATATACTTAGAACTGCTTACTTTGGAACTTTTCACGCAACAATGAGCTATGGCATTTTGTGTTGGGGAAGTTCCTCGGAATCCTCAAAGGTTTTTGTACTTCAGAAACGTGCTATTCGCATAATAGCTGGTGCCCCCTTTAGATCATCTTGCAGATCCCTTTTTCCTGTTTTGTCCATATTAACTCTTCCATCTGTTATAATATTTGTTAAAAATAATCCACACTTTTTCGCTACCAATTCTGACTTTCATTCTTATAATACCCGCAGTAAACACTCCCTCTCATAGCTCTGCACTGTACAGTAAAAGTCCTCACTACATGGCTTTAACATTAATTAACTGTGTACCACCTGCATTAAAGTCTATAACGTCCAGTAGAGCATTTAAATTTATATTTAGACATTTTTTACAATCCAAGTGTTTTTATAGCATACAGGAATATTTACACCATAAGGGCTAATATTAAATTATGTAATCTCCTAACTGTACTATTTGTTAAATTTATTTGTATTGTTTAACTCATGTGGTTTCAATTTATATTATATGTGTCATCTTGACTAAACCACAACATTTCTGTAATGTGTTATTGGTTGAATAAATTTATTATTATTATTATTGTATCAAGCACCTCTATTTTTGCCCACAGATGTAGTTAATATCTGGCAATTTTTTTAAACATTGACATTCAAAACATATATTGGCACTCCTAATCTTTCATTACCAAACATAGCGTAAAATTTTCATTGAACACTCCTTGAAAACATATCAGAAATATGCAATATTTCGCTTTTAATGACATAATTTCTATCATTTTTACCATTGTGTTGAACAGCCATTTCAACAGCATGACCATGCAGAAAACAAATACAGTGTTTCGTGCTCTAATTCAGAGTTTCACAAGCGGTGGTCTGCGGACATAAGACCTCCTGTGGTATACTGCAGACCTTTTGTCAAAACTTGATTGAAAGAAAGTGTCAAAAAATGTTCATTTAAATGTCTTGATTAAATTAATTTTTTGTTTGTGTTTCTCAAATGAATTATGAAAGAGAAATCGTTTGGCAATTATTAAAATACCGTGAACAATTTCTATTTAAGGTGCATCAAAAGAAATTAACTTAGTATTGTAATATTGTGGAATTTTTTACGAGTTGCTACATGTCTAAAATTTCGATATATTTTTTTATTTATTTACTGACAGGTACATTATATTTTTTGATAAACTGTTGACAGTAGTGTATAGTTATATAACTGTATCTACATTTAGTGTTCATTCACCGGTTTAGATTCCAACGAAAGCGAAAATAGGCGAAAAGTGGAACATACTGACCTTTATATTATATTTTCTCTGGAATAATCGGGAAAATCCAGAACATTATTCCCGAAAAATAAGAGCGTACAATATCCTTTTCGAAAGGAAAATTTTATTAAATTTAATACAGATTATTTTTTCGAAAAATATAGTTTTTTTTGAATGATTATTTTTTGAGAATTTATTACAGTTATCAAATGAATGATACTGAAAGGTATATAAAGCATCATAGGGTATTTAAAAAAAAAAAACTTTTATGATTATAGTCAAAAATATTTTCAATAATTCTTGTCTTTTCAGTAAAACTTAAGGCCCATTTCGACATTAAGCTGTAACCTGTTTTTTAAATATTGCGTTTTGAATTATTTAACTCATATATGCCTTAAAAAAACATAAAATCGTTCTATGTAACAAATTAGTGTGAGAATTTAATGTGCTTGGTTCTAATATTTTTAAGTTTCTCGATTTTATGTACATGGTATATATTTTAAATTAAACTGCTAATTTGAACCAATCACAAGCCTGGAAGAATATCTTACTTTTGACATTAAGTGGATATATATTAGTGGATGATCTTGACGAGTCGGTATAATAATAGTTTCTTTTTTAAATCGTCGTGTAGGTGAAATAAATAATTAAATCATGGAACGTTTCGCATTTATTTCAGTAAATGCATCTTCAGCCTGTGATATTCAGTTATCATGAACTGTGATGAAAGATGTGGAAGATCATGTACCAAACCTAGGTAGAAAACGAGGTTACAAGTTAAAAAATTATAAAACACATGGAAAATGTACTTAGAAATAAAAATATGTAAAAATTAGGTTATTAACGAGACGATGTTACCGTGCTAGTAATTTAAAATCAAAAAAGATTTTTAGACATTTTGATTTTAAATTACTGACACGGTAACATCGTTATTGTGTTATTTCAGATTGTCAGTTTTGTATAAGAAACTGGTAACCTCTGGGGGTTATACTCAGCCTTAACCAAAGAAATGAACCATAGTACTTAGAGTCAGTAGAGCATAAACTAATAGGCATTAAAAATCTTTAAAAAATGATTTGACGCGATGATAGTCAAGAATGTAATTATTTTAGCCCTAACGAAACCCTGAAATGTGTGATAATTCAAAGCACATAAATTTTTTAGTCTCTGTGGTTATCATAGTCATTTCTATCTCCTTATATGCTAAATTGTGTGCAAATAGCAAAATGATTTAAAAAAAAGTTTCTAAATAGATTGTTGGTTTTGCAAATTACTTTTAAAATAAGTCTTTCAAACTATTATTCTCGGAAACAAATTGGCTTTAAACCATCTTCGTAATTTCCCAGACAATAATATTCCAAGAATTTCCCTTTTCTTTTATCATTGTTTCCACCCACGTCTTAAGGTTTCTCTTGAAAAATTCGTAATCATTATTGAGTGTGGACGTCATTTTGTATGTTTAGTGCCAGACATGTAACTTCTTGTCTGGTTAACGATCTTCCGAGTGTAAGATTTACAAGCAAGGCGTAAAAATACTTTTATAGAGAGATATAATTTAAAAGTCGTTTTGCAAGGAATAAGCTGTTATTGACGATGTAACATTCAATCGGTTAACAAAGTAATTTTAAAATGACTAAAAACAATTAAATTTATTAAAAATTGAGATTTAATGAAGCTATAAATTTATTAATTGAATTGTTCGTAGTTTTTAATGGTGAATCATTATATTCCTGAGAATTTATGATCGTGTAAATATATTTTCATTACGACATTTTTACATTTTTTTGTTTCGTAGGCATAAACAAGAAACTGTAGACATTCCTATGTCCTATGATCGATATGGAAAATATTTTGCAGATTTATTCTCTAAGAAACTGCGGATAAAATAACATATAAAAATATCTAGGGTTTAGTAGGCATAAACAAGAAACTCTAGACACTCCTATATGCTTTGACCGATATGAACAATATATTGCAGATTTTTTCTCTAAGAATCTACGAATATATCTACATATAGAAATGTCTAGGGTTTCGTAGGCATAAACAAGAAACTCTAGACACTCCTATATCCTTTGACTGATATGAACAATATTTTGCAGAATTATTCTCGAAGAAACTGGAGATAAAATAACTTAAAGAAATGTCTAGGGTTTCGTAGGCATGAATGAAAAACTCTAGATGCTCTTATATCATTTAAACGATGTGAATAATATTTTGCAGGTTTATCCCTATATAATACCGACTTTATTTTTTATTTACACGATTATTTAAACTGATTTGAGATATTTAATATAATTTGGTAAAAATGGTAAATGAATGTACAAATAAATTAAACGTTTTAAATTATCTAACGTTTTAAGTTTTCAAAAATATAAATGTAATGCATTCAGTAAAAGTCGCCTTGGTAAAAATAATAATTTTTGCCAAGAATTACCGGCCGAGTTTGCACTTGGCAACTTATTTGTGTGAATTTAAAATTGGTTCGAAATATATAAAATATTTTGGTAAAAATTACAAAATGAAACATACTTTGCACCTTTGAAATTGTATGTCATGTTGGTATTAAAACATGGTAAAATTGCACTTCCTTAAAATGTTATTCCATTTGACATATTTCATAAAAATAAATGATATCTTAATTATAATGATCATAACCAACCAACTGAAGTACGTTTTACAGCGTAAGGAATATTTTGAAATGACAAATTTGCATTTGAAAGTCAGTACAACAATATAAAAGTAACCAAAATAACCAGGTCTGGTTTGAACTTACATAAGTGAACGCAATATATTAAAGCGGGCAAAACATTATTTTTTTCTGTGTAATAGTTTCTCATGATTTATTTAAAACTAATTTTAGATATAGTGTTTTATACGCTTTTTTCCGTTTGTGCGATTTTTTTTATGTACGATTTTTTTTGTGTGCGTATTTTTATATTATATAAGTAACTGGAAAATTAATTTTAATAAATATATTTTAAATTTAACGTCTCAAATCATTTTTAGTTTTAACAATATAAAGGTAATGCATTGAGTAAAAATAAATCGTTTTCCCATCTTAAAAAGTTTATGAATTCGGAATAATTATTTGTCTAGTTTTTAACCATTTAACTACGGGTATCGTCAATAGACGACGCAACAAAACTTTCGGGAGGTACGGGTATCGTCAATAAGCGATCTAATAAATTAAACTGGGAACGAGTGTCGCCTATTGGCGATGTTATTTGTTATTATAAGATATGAACGTGGGATGTCATTTAGAACCGCAGTAAGCATATAAACACGTAATTTATGATTATGTTTATTTATAAAAAAAAATATATTTAAAATTTATTTATTTATTTATTTATTTATTTATTTATTTTTTGTTTTTATTGTTTATTTTTTTTATTGTTTTATAAAAAAAAAAATATTGAGTTCAATTTTTTTGCGTTCCACAGGCTAGCTATTTAGAAATATACCCGTAGTTAAAGGGTTAATAATGGGCGAAAAGTTGATTCAAATTGAATTGGATGAAGTAAGGCGTATGGCTAAAGAAAGAAATCAGAGGCGTCGAGCAAATTCCACATTAAGGTAAAGATGTGCTAGCCAACACAGTTGGCAACGGGTGCACTAGTAGTTATAATAGAAAATAAAATAACTAAAATTCTTATAATAAAATCTCCTTGCAAAATGTTCATCCGTTAGCTCCATTTTAAGTGAAAAATCACATTTAATTTCTTAGCTAATTGTAGGCGTTGTTAATTAACTGAAGGATAAATTCAGTCTGCAATTTTATCCGAAATTTCTGAGGTGTATCTGAGAAATCTCAATAACCAGATTCTCGAGTTGGTCTAATTTTCGTGAAATTAACACATAATAACTGAAAACAAAGATTGAATACATTCCTGAAATCACTGTTTCCTTTTGTTAATGGAAGTTTGTGAAGTAGATGTAATATAATGAGTTGAATACATCAATTCACACTTTCTGTAACTCATTCTATATTACATTCAATTTCATTTTCCATTGTTTGATTGTATTTTGTCACCGAGTAGTTGGTAGACGGAGACGTGGTAGAACATGTTATAAGTTGCTACTATTCAGGTGCTCTCAAGATGAAATTTATTTGAAATTGTTGGTTTTATTTGATTTAGAAATTGTTTGGAATACTGTTTTAAATTGCTGTTTACAATTTAAAATATAAAGAATTGCTGTGAAATGTGAATATGCCTAACATTTCAGATTTTTTTTATTTAATAAGGGCCAGTTTCTGAAAGCTTTGTTACAAAATGGTTGATATAGTTACTTATGGGATTGATATATTGTGACCTTAAGTTAGTTATACACAGTTCAATTAATTGATCAACAAATTGATCAAGTTTTTTGTCAATTAATTGAAAAATTTATTGGTAGCCCTGGGAACAAAAACTTCACTTTACACAATTTTTTTGAAAATTTTTACATTACCAACTGTAAAACATGTTGACATATTTATCAAAATGAAAATATTGAAAAAATCTTCACAAAATTACGAGCTGTGAACAAAAACAAAAGAAATAACCTAGATCAGCGTTTCTCAACCTTTTCTGGCATGGGACCCCCCAAAATTATTTAAACATTGTCTGCGGCCCCCCTATATATACATATATACAGGGTGCACCGTGGCATCAACGTTTTTATTGTGTCTGTGCCGTAGTTTAAAGGCTTATAACACGATTACATATTTGTAGAAATACTCAAAAACTTAGAAATAAAAGCAAGCTCGACACAAAAACACTTGTAAACAACGCGATGAAAAAATGTGGTTTTTAAAAGTTCGGTTCTTTTCATTAACAGACGGCATAAATAAATATTTACCTCAGTATGTTTTATAAAATGTTGTTTGCCTTTTTTACCGTGCCGGTAAAAAAGGCGATATGCGAGCTAATTGGGAAAAATGTTTGATGACCAAATCTTATCCAAAGAATTGAATGGTAGTACCTATTGAAATTCTCCGAAATTAACCTGTACAAGATATCAAGGACAATTTTTTAAATGGGAACGTATATTAACCTTGGATAGAATTTTTTAAAAGAAATTTTTTTTTTTAGTATCTTTTATGGTTGACGAAAAATTATATTCCCTATGACTTGAAAGTATTTTTATTTACAAGTATTCAAAATGCTTTCCATTTTGATTTAAACACTTTCGCTTCTTTACTCTTGAATTATCTGTACCTCGGCATATAATAAATAATAATAATAATATTGCACTTTCAAGTCGTGCCCATTTGAAACTACAACTTATAAGTACTTGAAGTACCTCCAACGCGAACCGTTATCACAGAAACGCATCAGCCGACACATACACTTAATTTGACATTGATATTATTTAAATTAGTTATCAAAATAAGTATAATTTATTTTATTTATGTCATGTAAGGTATATTTTTATGAATATAAATGTAAAATATTTATGAATTGAGCACATTTGAGCAAAATTGTTCGATCTTGTATGACTTCGCGGCCCCCCGACGAAGCTTTCACGACCCCCCAGGGGGCCGCGGCCCCCCGGTTGAGAAACGCTGACCTAGATGATGATAAATTAGAACGTTTGAGGTTATGTTAGATTTGAAACTGAAAAACAAATAATATGTTTCGAGGTTATGCTACAACTAAACAGTTGGCAATATCCTAACAGATAAAAATATACCTAGAATTCCCTAAAAAATTTACGAAAAATAGAACTTGTTCTATTTTCAAAATAAATTGATCAAATTTTTTGTCAATTAATTGATCAATTAATTGACGAATTTTTTACGCTTTACACACATCAATTAATTGAATGTCAACTTTTTCAATTAATTGATCAATTAATTGAATCGTGTAAAACCCACTTTAGTTTAACATTTGCTTAAAGTTTAATATAGATTAATCGGTATCGGCTGATAAGGCAAGGCCGGTTAATCGGTAATCGGACAATTTGCTTATCAGTGCAACCCTAACTATTTGTACATTTTACGACCGATCTATTTTCTATATGCCACTCAATGAACTGTATATGCATGTCAAATTTCCAACTCTCAAATTCAACAGCTTAGCCACAAGGTTTATCGTATAAATAGGTAGGTATAGGCTAGTCAGCCAGTCATTGCAGTTGCGTAACTTTTTTTATGATATCATATTAGATACGTTTATATGGCGTCTACAATAGAAATAAGTTGAATTTAACCTAAAAAGCTATGCACTACACCAGTGTTTTTCAACCAAAAACGCACCGCGGACCAGTAAAATATACAATTTTCTAACGCGGGCCACTAATAATAATTGTTGGGTATTTTGAAGTTTTCTTGTAATTTTGATGCACATTTTTTATGTAAATAATTTATTTTCTGTAAACATTCTGTCATTTTTTGCAAGAAAACAAATATATTTAATGTGCTACTAAATACATTTATTTTATTTCTAGAAAATGACATAATGTTTACAGAAAATAAATTATTTACATAAAAAATGTGCATCAAAATTACAAGAAAACTTCAAAATACCCATAAAAAATCTTTCACGGACCACTAAAATATTTCTGCGGACCACCTGTTGAGAAACACTGTACTACACACAATGTCTAAAATAGAAATCTATAAGAAAATGTATATCTAAATACAAAACTTCAAAATAAACAACAAATTAAATAAAAAATAAGATAGATATGTGAACACAAGTATCAAAACAAATCAGAATGTAATATGTCGGCAAATGTAAATAAAATAAAATTGAGTGATACCAATACAAATGTTCCTATATTAAATAAAACTTTTAAAATTTGTAAATCTTCAAAATTACTATCGAACACAATCTAAATATGACAATAGGTATGTTTTAGTAAAATAAAAGAGTTAAAAGCAATATTAGTCTACAATTCAAATGAAAAAAAAAATAATGAAATTTATAACGATTTAGTTATTTTTTCCCACTAAGTTTGTCATTGAATTTATAACGCAAAATGAGGAAGTGCATTAACTGGGCGATTTCACTAAAAAAAGATACATGAGAGACAACATAAGAGTTTTGTGGTTATACCTACGAAAACCTAAAAATATATTTAAACTAGCAACAAAAATAACATTGCAATTGATAAATAACAGTTATATTTGATATACACTATTACAGATCAACTTAAATAAGGCATATGGATGCCTTATACCCTTTTCACACTAGATCTTTAAGACGAGTGAACTTAAAGTTCACCGATGTTTAACTTCGGTATGCTTTCACACTTGATGTTTAAATCTCCGGTGCTGTCATCAGCTACAGTAATTTTGTCCTTAAGTTACCGTCATGAAATTACCAGTTTTGAACTGTCTGCGCAGCCGCACATTTTGAATTATTATAAACAATTAAGGATATTTCATTTCATTCTACAATAAAGGCACTACAATAAAGAATATATTACACCTGTATTAACATGTAAGTCGATACATTTTATCTCAATTATTGTAGCTCTGTATTTTATTAAACACATTATTAAAATAAATAATTTTATTATAACAATAACTATAAACTTCTTATAACGTCGATATAATACAGTATTCTTGTTTATGATAATATATAATGTTGACAGCACAAATTAAAGGAGTACTTTTTTATAATAGAAATTAAGTTGGCAATTCGGACGAAGTTTAAGACGCAGATCTCTGTCTTAAACATCGCTTGTATTTAACCGAGGCCATACGGTTTCACATTAGCGTTTAAAGATACATTCACTTTAACATCCGATCTTAAATATCTAGTGTGAAAAGGGTATTATGGATCATTGACAATTTTGTTATAATCTTTTAGATCTTTTTGAAATATATGGTTACGGTCCTGTTTTAACCAATTTTATAGCTATATTTTAATAACCCTTACTTTGTTCTGACCCTTATTAACATGCCCTATAAAATAATTCAATGAATAGCCACAACCTTTGAAGAAATAGGTGACCTTTTCGTAAAAGATCGCCACAACCTATCTGACTAAGAAACGACATTTTGTAATTTGAGACCCTTTCTGAACCAATTATGTTGAAGTTATGAGAGGGTCGGTGGGAGGAGGGTGACTTATTTAGGAAGTCATTCAGAGTAGTACCGTTGAAAAACGTATCGAATATCTGTAAACATTTTTGAAGACCGAAATTCAAACAGACGAATATCGGAGACATTTTAACGTTGAAATAATAAATAACTGATGACAGAAGAGGTTTAGTTTCATTTTAACAAAAGTGGGTATTGGGTTCAGTTTGCCTAAATGATTTAGTTCAATTTTGATTTAGCTGTTTATGTTTGCATTTATACTTTATCTCTCTTCATTCTCCATTTGTTCCTTTTTTACTTCTTTCCCTCTCCTTGACCACTCTCAAAAGGGATGACTTTTAACCAAATTCACTCAAATTCTATTATTTCTTTGATAAGTGTGCGATCTTTCAGATATATGTACAAAGGATTTAGTGTTCTGTTGTCTGTCTATTTGTCTGTATTGTTAACAAGCGCGCACCCAGAACTTCTTCTTGAGGAGGCGGGAGCATATAAGCCAACATTTTTTCTTAGGGTGGCGCGGTAGCTATTTTTATGGTTTTGTAGTTATAACCACCGAAAAATCTTTATATCACTCATGTGTCTGTCTGTCTGTACGGTAAAAATTGTAACCAAACGGCTTAATATATAAAGTAATCTGGGGATAAATTCACCAAAGGGTAGAATATCTTCTTCTTTTAACACAGTCAACATAGATCTGGACATTGCTGCTGTGCGCCAAAAATTATAACATTTTTTATTACGACATTTTTTCCTGTTCACTACAATATTTAAAAAAAAAACACTGCCTAGACTCTAGACCAGTGTTTCCCAATATTTTATACTCGTGGAACATTTTCCAAAAAAAAAAAAAAATCGCGGCACACCTTAAGCGTTATAAATTTCTTCTTTTATGAGAATTTCTTCTTCTCATAGAAGAAGAAATTTATAACGCTAGTATTTAACAGACCGCCAACATATATAAGGGAGGTATTGTGATCATACCGATTTTGACATTTCGAGATTTCTATGGATCTCCACGAATTGAGGTCCCTACATAACGTTTTGACTATTTTTAGCATGATATCTTTCGGTCTGTCTGTCTGTCTGGCTGTCTGTCTGTCTGTCTGTCTGTCTGTCTGTCTGTCTGTCTGTCTGTCAGTCTGTCCGTCTGTCCGTCCGTCTGTCTGTGTACACGTGCGTAGCAAATTCGGCTAAAATGGTTTTTATGAAACTTCATATTTAAGCTTTTGACATCAATGGCGCGAGTTGATCAACTTTAGGTAAAAATCGGTTGAATAGAAATGGGAGTTTACTCGTGTCGATTTTAAGATTTTTGCGAATATTTCATAACAGAAAAATATTTCGAAAAAAAATATTTGACAAAAGTTGCTATAAAAGCAATAACTTGTATTTGAGATACTTTTGGTAAAAATCGGTTAACTAGAAATGGGAGTTTACTTGTGTCAGTTTTAAGATTTTTGTGAATATTTCACAACAGAGAAATATTTCGAAAATTTTTTTGTTTTTGAGGAACAAATATGTATTTAATGAAATAATAAATATTTTTTTAAAATTTTGAGTGGGGTATCGAATGAAACCTCTTAATGCGTGTATAAACAAACAAATTTTATTTATAAAAAAATTGGATTTTCGCTAAAAATATGTCAAAAAACGTTTGTCCCCCACCCTATTTCTTTGAGAGGTTGATCTAAAAATTAGAAATAAAACTCAATAATGTACAATGATGAGAACCGGAATAATTCAACAGTAATTTTTGATCAGATTCGTTTTCCGAAAAATATCCATATTTTTGTGTCGTTGAAAAAATAATTATTATTTTATAATTCATTGTGTGGTATCAAAAAAGCCCTTAAGATAGAACAAAAAGTAGTTTTATTAAAATTCTTCTTCATTGTGTTCCACACGTTTTTTTTTTTTTTTTTTAATGTACTAAAACAATTACTTTGCTATACCCTTTAACACAAACGGGATATACTAAAAATCTGAAAAAATTCTAAGTAATGTATATTGATCTGAACCGGAAACGTATGAAAGGATTTTATGATCAATTGCATTTTTGAAAAATATTGCAGCTTTTGTGTTCTTAACAAAATTAATTATATTTTTTAACTCATGGCTAAATTATGGCTAATAATATTGTAGATTTGTATTTATGGGTAAGGTAGTGTATGTCCTCTTTTGAATAAAATTTGACATCTGAGAATCGAATTTAAACGCGGGTTAAACTACGTTATATGGCTAAATACTTGTAGACAGTCCATGTGATCATCTACTATTATACGTTATGATTTAATCTATTGCGTGAATTATTTTAGTTTTTTGTTTCCAATGTATCGAAGAGGAATAAATCACACAAAATAACATATTGTTAAAAGTGAAAAATATGTTTCTGAAATTGAAAAATGAAACCATTTATTAATCTTATTAATTTAATGCAGACGTAGATACGAAACAATGCAGAAAAAATAGCTGCTATTTTTTATTTTAAATTATATTGTGACGAAATTTTCGCAAATTATTTTCTTTTAGTTTTGTTTTTTTTTTTAATAAATGAATGATTTAGATGTGATTATAGAAAAAGGCAGCCCTAATAATTTAGCTGTCAATTATAGTTGTTAGCTAAGATTTCTAAAGCTGCATCCGCATTAGGTCAATTGGCAAAACCGAATAAGTCATGGGCCAATATGCACAGTTCATGGCCTAAGGCAGGGGTCGGTAAACTTTAGAAGCTAAAGAGTCAAATTCACCCTTTACGGCATTTGGAAACATTTTAAAGAGCCATAATTTTGTTTTAATACATGAATTTTGAATTTAAAAATTTTTTTTTTCCTTATCAACTTCATTTGAAAAGCCACACGAATGTCCTCAAAGAGCCGTATGTGGCTCGCGAGCCGCGGTCTGCCGACCCTTGACCTAGGAAAACAGGCCGCGCGGTATACCAATTACAAACCGACTTATGGTGGTCTGGATCAAAGAAAACCGCGCCGACACTCATAGTGTGGATATGCCAACTGTGCTAAGCGGCTTGCAAATACAGAGTTTGAAGGTTACTATCCTTATGCTGAAGAAGCCAGATAAAAGACTGATGCGCTCTACTCTGAGCTGACAGTGAGAACGGCTCTGCCGATTGTCAAAGCCATTTGGCATAGTGTAAACGCAGATTATTATCTGTTGCAAACTTTATTATCTGTTATACTCTATCTCCGAAAGACTGATAGTAATAAAATTTATTATTTGTAAAAAGTTATTGTATTATCACACAGAAGCGGTAAAACAAAAGCGACAAAATATGAATAGTTCGAAACGAAATATTGTTAAAAACAACCGAGTGTGCCGCACATAGTATATGGAAATACGAACTAGGGTTAAACACAATAGGCCATAAAAATATGACCCTAAAATTTTGAGGAAAAATATGGTCACAGGGGTGTGTTTAATGATATGATAAATATGGTCACAGGCGTGCGTTTAATAAAATGATAAATAGTAATATAGAAATACACAAAACCAATTTAAACGTGTTTCAAATGTGCACGCCACTGGTAACTGCCTGACAAAATGATTTATTTCTATCAGTCTTTCAGAGATAGAGTATACAAACTTTATTTTGGGACCCCTCTCTTACTAAGACTTGAACTTTGAATGTTGTTAATAGAATCCAAATATTGATTTTTTTCTCAAAAATTTACTAACAAAATTACTATTACCTAGATGTACGCATTCCTAATTGCGTCATTATTTTGAACTAATTGAATTTTATCCCAAATACACCCCTGTGTTAAAGCAGGGTAGAAGTTATTAAAATTTAACGGAAATACATTTTTAAATATAATTATATACGGTTCTTAAATGTTGTAGTGTTTTTTGCTTTTTCCATTACAAATGGGTTTATAAATTTGATTGGTTCTGGTAGAAAATGTTTCTCGTAAAACATTAATTGAAATAGTTCAGAATTATTTTTAGTGTTATTATAAGTTGAAATGGATTGTAAATTTGCAGTAAATTATCGTTTAGACTTTTGTAGTCCATAAAATGTAGCATTCTAATGCTATTTTACTCAGATATGTGTTAGTTCATTAATTTCAATTAACCTCGAATTAAAATGTTCCTGCAGTTAGTCTTTGAGATAGTTTGCACTAGTGATGGACGCATGAAGTGAAATTTCCGTGTCACGTCGTGACACGGCCGTTCACGATGAAGACGTGATTGAACGTGATTAATATTTTTTTCTCGTGCGTGATTGAGCGTGATAAAATTTTTGCCGTGACACGTCGTGTGTGTATTCACGTCCTGAGAGCAATCACGTCGTGAGTGCAATAACGTCGTAAGTTTTAGTGTTTTGGACAAAATTAATCATTTTTTAATTCATGGCTAAATTATGGCTAATAATGTTGTTTTTTTTTTTGTATTAGTGCTATAAGTTAGTGTGTCATCCTTTGAAACTAAAAATGTTTAAAAAATGAGTTGAAAATCGAGTGCAGTAAGTTCCGCCTACTATTATAGGTTATGATTCAACCTATTATTTGAATTAATTTAGTTTTTTGTTTTTAAGGTATCAAAGAGAAATAAATCATTTATAGTAGGAAATTAATCTAATATCACAATGTTAATAGTTAGAAATACATTTCTGAAATGCAAACAAATTTAAGTGAAGTGTGAATTTATACACATCTTCAAGGTATTTAATAGGTGTAAGAAGCCAACATAATATATTGGATATCTAGGTATATTTATCACATCAAAATCAACAGTTTTTTTTTTGATAATCACTTTTATTCGTTATTTGAGAACTAACCCAGCAAACATTCAACTAACGGCCGAATGCCGGCTAACTGCTTTTATGCTGGTAAATTACTGGCACCAAAAGTAAGTGCAACGCCAGTATTAATAATGTACTTCACATTTGTATTTCGCATTCCGCCTATACGAAGTACTTTACCAGCATTTTATAAGCACTCTTCTTCACTCATACTTTTTACTTAAAACCATCAGAAATAAATCTTGCAACTAATGCGATTATTTTGCACTTTACCGTTGCTGGGCCGGCAACTGATACATCAATGGGCCAGTAACGGCCACGGGGACACCGGGGTACTGGCCCGTTACTTTCAATGCCGGGGAGTATGTGCTTTACCAGTACTGGCCCGTATAAAAATGTTTGCTGGGAAGAGATTAATAAGAAATATTTTACAGAGTAGAGTGTAGTGTGGTGTGGTGTGAGTAACTCAGTTCGCAACTATTAAAAAAATATATTATTTTTATAATATTTTTAATTCCAAAAAAATACACGCATTATCTTAGCTATAAATACAAAAAATCCATAACATTATTAGCTATAATTTAACCATGAATTAAAAAAATAATTAATTTTTTCTAAAACACAAAAACTGCCATATTTTTCAGAACCACAATCTGATCAAAAATTCCTCTCGTACGATTCCGGCTCAGATCAATATACAGTACCTATGATTTTTTCTGATTTTTAGTTTAACCCTTTTTGGCAAAAGGGTGCGGGACAAGAACTTTTGCACATTTTTGTTAAAATTCGTGTTAAAAGAAACGAATTTCAATAAACTATCTATCGTTTCGTAATCTACATCTTATGAGCTTTCTTTTGATACCACACAAGACATTTACATTTTTTTTTTATCAACGACAAAAAAAAAATTCGAAAAATTTATCTGATCAAAAATTCCCGTTGAACTATTTCGGTTCCCATCAATGTTCATTAAGGAGATTTTTTTTTTAGATTTTTCGAGCAGTCACTTTGGGAGATAGTGTGAGGGACATAAGTTTTTTGACACATTTTTGGCAAAATTCAAATAAAAAAATTAATTTTCCAAAAAAAAAATTGTCTATTGATCCACGCATTAAGAAGTTTCATTTGGTATGCCACTCAAATTTTTAAAAATATATGTATTTTTTTATTAAATACATATTTGTTTATATTTCTCCCGCGCTATATTTGTTTGAACTCTTTATAGTTTTACTATATGTGGGTTAAAAAGTTGTACAAGTATACCAAATTTCAACTTTCTATGTTCAGCCGTTTGGCTACAATTTCTACTGTACAGGTAGACAGACAGTTAGACAGACACATGAGTGACGTTATAAAGGTTTTTTGGTGGTCATACCTACAAAATCCTAAAAAAGAACCATTTATCGATATATTTCTAATTAATTTAATGAAGATTTGAATACGAAGCAAATGCAGATAAAATCGCTGGGATTTATTAATTTAAATTTTATTGTGGCGAATTTTGCAAATTATTTAAGTTTTGTTTAATAAATTTAATTGAAGCTTTAAGTACTCAAATAACCAATAAAAATGATTATCAAATAATCTGTTGATTTTGATGTGATTATGGAAAAAATTATTACATTATTCCAAGAGCTGTTGGCTTCTTGCAATTATTAAATACCTACAAAAGCCTGAAATGTGTGAAAATTCTCACTTCACATAAATTTTTCATATTAAGTATTATTATTTTTCTTATAAGCGGCCCAATGAACTGTATACGCAAGCTAAATTTCAACTTTCTAGAGCTAATCCTTTACCCATAAATTCTAACAGACAGACAGAGTAGCACAAGATTCTTGGTTTCGCTTACTAAACCCTAAATAATAAACTTTAGATTTTACAAATTTAATTTAAAAATTTCAGGACACAAAAATAGCAAACCGAATTGAAATAAAAACCAGAAATTCGTAATCAAAGCAAAACATAACCAGATTAAAACGCGATTTGAGGAAAATATTTATCGTTTCAAACTGCTTAATCTCACCGCAAGCAATCTAGTTCCCAATTCTATTAAAAGAGGCGCAGCATTCGCAAAAACTGCACATCTTTTTTAATTACTACATTGCCAACTGTAGCTTTACGAAACCAAATAATTAATATTCTGTCACTGACTCAAAAAATAGTAATGTTACAAAGATTACAACGTAAATTTAACTAAATTGATTCTCATCTGAAGTATTAACGTTCTTTTGTTGTTCAGTCATTCAGTTGAAGTATGTTTTTTTGTATTGTTTCTTTTTTTGTTTTAAGCTTTTGCGCATGTTCACGTTTCGACAAAATTAAATTGAGTTTTATTTTTGCACGTGAGACATACTGAGTTATTTTATACTTGTTTACAGCGGCGGGCGTTAATTGGGACTTTCTTTTTGGGCTTTTAAAAGTAAAAAGAGTTTATTTTAACTAGTTAAATTTAATTTGTAAAGTAGGGAATTTTAATTTTTAAACATATTCTGAAATGTTTTAATTTTAATTTTTACAGGAATACTATCTACAAAATTAGTCGCAATTGGCCATAAAATATAGTGAATTTTCACACATTTCAGTATTTCGCAGATATTTACTAAATGAAAGAGGCCAACAGAGCATTCCACTGCTGAACAATTTTTGAATATCTTTTTCGTCCCTTAATCTATGAATTCAAAAATTTCTTGTAGTACCACATACGAGGTGTGTAAATTAAGTAATCGGTCTGGCAACAGCGTTTAATCTGGAAATATTTGGGACGCGGGACTTGGAAGGGCGGCAGGTGAACGTATGAGACGTCTTCAGTACGAGTTTGAACTCGCTAGAATAATTTTGTTGTCCATAGCGATTTTTTTCGTGAAATAGTTTTTTCTAGTGCGTTCTAAAATTGAGTGACATTCATTTCGAGCAACGGTGTGCTGTCAGGTTTTGCTTCAGACTTGGACACAGTGCGACGGGAACTTTTGCAAAATTCAGCAGGCCTACGGAGACATTGTTTTGTCAAGGACCCAGGTTTTTTGGTGGTTTATGGCATTTTCATAAGGAAACGAGTTGATTGAAGATGAATCACGTAGCGGAAGGCTTTCATTTTCAAAAACCGATGAAAATGTCGACATAATCTAATCTTGTGCGTTCAGATCGTCAGTTGACAGTCAGAATGATCGAGGAAGAGTTGAATTTGAATCACACTACTCTTCATCAAATGTTGACCAATGAATTGGGGATGAGAAAAATCTGTAATTTCAATAAACGAGTTCCCAAGATTGAAAAATCACCTCAAGGGACGTCATTTTGGGACAGTCGAAAACCTTCAAACGCCCGTAACCGACCAGCTGAAAGCTATTCCAGTATCCGAGTTCCAGCAATGCTATGAGGATTGTGTAATTTAAATAAAATAGTTTTTTGCCAGTAAAAACATTCCTGTCGCTCCTCAGCCTCCTTATTCGTCTGACTTGAGTCTTTTTCCTCTTCCCAAGATTGAAAAAGCACCTCAAGGGAGGTCATTTTGGGACACTCGAAAACATTCAAACGTCCGTAACCGACCAGCTGAAAGCTAATCCAGTATCCGAGTACCAGCACTGCTATGAGAATTGGAAGAACCGTCCTCATCGCTATGTGGCTTTCCAAGAAAGTTATTTTGAGGGAGACAATATTGAATTGTAATTCTATTCGAATACAAAAATTAATAAATAAAAAAATTAGCCCGGTTACTTAATTTACACACCTCGGGTTAAGTGTAAAAAATAAATTTTTTCGTAAGTACAAAGAGTTACGATAAAAATATATTTATATAAATACCGGGTGCTCAATACTGATAGTCTTGTCCGCACTACCGCAATAGTTACTAAACTAAATGCATAGACATGCGTGATATTCACATATGTAGATTTTTACAATTTATTTAGAAGAATATTCAATATACAGAGTATCCCAAACAACTTGTTAAGCATGGCGATCTCGAGAACGGTAAGAGATACGAGGTCGTTTAATTTAGACCAAAGTTGCCGCATTAAGGCACCATTTTAACGATGATTTTTTTATTGTATTAACTTGGGCAATCTTTTTTTACCGATTTTGACATTTCGAGATTTCGATGGATCTCCACGAAATGAGGTCCCTACATAACGTTTTGACTATTTTTAGCATGATGTCTATCGCTCTGTCTGTCTGTCTGTCTGTGTGTCTGTCTGTCTGTCCGGCGGCCTGTGTACACGTGCAGAGCAAATGCGGCTAAAAGGCTTTTTATGATACTTCATATTTAAGCTTTTGTCATCAATGGCAGTTGATCAACTTTTGGTAGAAATCGGTTAACTAGAAATGGGAGTTTACTCGTGTTGGTTTTAAGACTTTTGCAAATATTTCACAGCAGAGAAATATTTCGAAAAAAATTATTTACCAAAAGTTGCTATAAAAGCAATAACTAACAACTTTTATTTGAGATATATATTTTTTTTTGTATGTATGCAGGTACGTTTCCATGGTTATCGTAAATTATAAATACACACTAGAAAATTGTGAACTTAATATAATAAGTTATTTTCTTTTACAATAATAACTACTCTGCTGCTAGAATGTATTTTAGACTTTGAAGTACTTTGTGATAACGGTCGGTCCTGTGGTGGCCTCACATGATTTTTTTATTTTATCAAAATAATATCAGGTCAGCGAATCACGGGACAGGATATCACCAGTTAGCCAATCATAGGAGAGGGTGTTACCTGTCAGCCAATAAAGAGACAGGATGTCCTCAGTTAACCAATCACTGGAACCTTACGAAAATTAGACGTCAAATGTTACCGACAATACATACAGACATTTGCTAATTATATTATTACGATATTCAAAGAAGTTGTGATATTCTTGTATATAGTTATAGAACATACCGTATTACTTTTGAAGATCGGCATAAAACAATTATCCCGTGTAACTATAATCACATTGTTAAACTACAAAAGAACTAGGGTTCATGTTTACAACCACGTTGTAAACAGTCAACGGTCAGTGGCGCATACATAAGTTTAAGTACCAACTATAAATTAGTATACTTGTTTTTGTTAATCCTCAAAGTAAGATAAGTAATATGAAAAACTAATGCCTACGGCTATGGGTTGACACGCCTAGTTATATCACTTCTATTGTAATTTTATGAGTTCCCTAACTTTTATTATTTTATTGCGATCTTCAAAACTAATTTGGTACGTTAAAAACTTCAAGACTAAAGGCAGGTTAAAATAAAATTAGTTGTTTGGTTATTCGAAACGTTTATACCCTTTTCACACTAGATCTTTAAGATCGGATGTTAAAGTGAATGTATCTTTAAACGCTAATGTGAAACCGTACGGCCTCGTCTAAACACGACCGATGTTTAAGACAGAGATCTGCGTCTTAAACTTCGTACGCATTGCCAACTTAATTTCTATTATAAAAAAATACTCCTTGAATTTGTGCTGTCAACATTTTATATTATCATAAACAAGAATACTGTATTATATCGACGTTATAAGAAGTTTATACTTATTGTTATAATAAAATTATTTATTTTAATAGTGTGTTTAATAAAATACAGAGCTACAATAATTGAGATAAAATGTATCGACTTACATGTTAATACAGGTGTAATATATTCTTTATTGTAGTGTCTTTATTGTAGAATGAAATGAAATATCCTTAATTGTTTATAATAATTCAAAATGTGCGTCTGCGCAGACAGTTCAAAACTGGTAATTTCATGACGGTAACTTAAGGACAAAATTACTGTAGCTGATGACAGCACCAGAGATTTAAACATCAAGTGTGAAAGCATACCGATCTTAAACATCGGTGAACTTTAAGTTCACTCGTCTTAAAGATCTAGTGTGAAAAGGGTATTAGGCGGAACTAACTGGAATTTTCATTTTTGTAAATTATGGTTTCAAGTGAATAAGAAAATGATCAAAATCATTACTTAATCGGTAAAAGTTACTAGAATTGAAAATTTAGTTCCACCTAAACCCAAGAAACAAGCTATATTTCTTCTCCTCCAAACCTAAATTTTATTAAAATATCAAACTGTGGATAATAATATGGCCAGGATATTTAAATGCATTCATTTCATTCCTTTTAAAAAGTGTAAAACGTGTAAAAGAGGTCAAATTATGTACATCATTCACTTACAGAAGTAAAGCAAAAATAAAATCATAATTCACGTAAAACGATCTTAAAATTCTCGGAAAATCTTCCTTCTCCGTATATGCATACCTCCCAACATATTTCGTTGAGTAATTTGTTGTTTTTTATTTGTGAGCTCGTCTTGACTTGTAGGCGATAAATTGACATGAATTTTTAACGCCTCGCATCTTGTACGTGTGTAACGTTCCACCACAGCAAACTACGATGTACACTGTCAAAACATCGTGTATTAAATTGGAATGAATTATTGCAACCACTGTTTATACGGCTAACTCATTTTCATAACATATATTTCTACCTGTGTTATTTTATTTGTGAGAATTAATCAGGATGTTTAACAGTTTACCATGGTAATGACTGAGGAATTGACTTGATTATATCTTTTGACATCATGTTCTTTCTCTTTTTATTTTATGATATACGATGGATTATCATATGTTAAAATCATATGTTAATTGCCAGGAAACACAAGTAGAGACTTCCTACATAAATCGTAATTATATCTCATACGGTGAGTTAAACTCGATGTACAGCGAAAATCGCGAAAAGTTGAACCTTTTTAGGTTTCGTGCTAAACGATCTAATGAGAACGAGAGAAGACATCACAGATACTGAAGGAAAGTAGTAAACCAGAGTAGATAACAACCACAGTGTGGCGCCCGTTGCGCTGGTTTCGTAGGAGAGACGCAGGCGTCGCGGCGTCACATAGGTCTACGACTAAGATCGTAGGACCAGCCACACGTGGTGACCAATAAACGGTTCTGCTGAGAAATTTGTGATGTGTGGATTTAACCTGCAGCAGAATTGCAGGTAAATAATTGAAAAAGGGGGGCGCGTTACTTCAGAGCAGAGTTATACTCACAAACATAAAAAAGGACAGGCAGGGTTCAGACGTATTTCACCCCAAGGGGTTATGCTTGGAGACTTATTACATGTGGTTTAGTTTTCCCTGGGAGTAGAGGTATTCGAAGGGGCCCACACAGTGGTTTTGGTGGAGTAATAACACAATTCTGTCCTCTTGAATCCCTAATCAGCCGTTGATATCGTAGAACTGCTCTGAGTAACACGAAAAATTATTTTGAATAATTTTTATAACAAACAAAAATTAATTGGGGAAAATGTAGCGGAAATTAGTATAAATAATGGATCACCTGGTAGACGGGTGATGAAAGTTTTACAAATATATGTTTCTCCCCGACACAACCAAATACATTGGGGTGAGAAACTATACACAAATTAATATTCAATTTACAATTTACAGAATCTAAATTAACAAGTGGCAAAATTAACAATGTGCGCACGCACAGGTACTGAACTATGCGGCGCGTCAAAATACAATGAAAAAATATGAATTGAAATGTGTACTCACGCGTTCCGTATAAAAATACGGAAAAATACTTCGCGTGGAGTACATATACAGAAGTTGGCTTCAGTTATCCACAATCGGACTCTACAATATCCTGGTGGAATCGCCGATGTCGGTTGATTACTGGCCCAACTTCTGGAGTGGTCTAGGTTCTCCTGGTTCTCGTCTGGATATTTGGTAGTTCCAAACAGACGCTACTTGAGAACTTTATAGATATGTAGATATCCTTTTGGTGAAAAATATCAAAATAACTCTTCTCGACGCGATCCAAAACGGGGGTTTTTTCCTTGTAAAAAACGTAGATCCCGAATGTGGTCAAGCACAAATTCTAGTTTACCAAATAGCTCGCAGCCTCGTCTTTGTAAACTCGAAACACAGTATATTAGATATTATGAAAAAAAAAAAACTCAAAAGACGTCTGTTCTCGATGAAAGACAATCGAGTAGTCGCCGTCTCAGACAGAATTATACAAGATTCTAGAGGTTCATACAATGAACGCTAGAATTATATATGAAAAATAAGAATTCATAAAAATTACCGAAAGCGGTAATTTTGAATAGTTTTGCGACTCAAGTGGTCGCAACACACAGTATCGATAACTATAGTGAGATAATTTAATGGAGGTCAAAGTCCAATATTAGCGAACCGCATCTCTTCCACTTATTATATTATCAGCCATCTGCCTTATCTTCGGATCTTTCTCATGGCTTGCAAACGTCGTGAAATGATTGATTTATCGACTTTGAGCTGTTGAGCCAATTCTTTGAATGTTTCAGCCGGGCTTTCTTCCAATAATACTAACAGTTGTTCATCTCCGCACTTTTTGGCCTGGCCGTTGTCTATCGAGAAAATCACAATCACCACTTGTGAATCGGCGAAACCAATCAACCATTTTATTTATCCAGACTGCAGTAGAATAGTTCTTGGAATTATCATCGTTGTCATGTCTCGCCCATCATCGGGAGACTTTGGACTCCTTATAACAAGTTAAGAGGTTGTCAATAAAAAATTTCCATCTACCTCGTTTATCTGCCATTGACTTCAAGTTAGTGATGTTATTGTAGTCTTTTATCTTGTTTCTGAGAGCCCCATGCATTTATCTCTGACAATTCTGATCGACGACATGACTTCTTGGAACATCTTCTTCTCTTCTTGCCTTGTGGATTGTATGCTACTGCATGGCAGCACATCAAGCTAGGAGCTCTTCGAAGATTGTGCAAACATACTTTCCAAACATACTTTTTCCTTTACATGTTTTTATGTCTATTTGGCCAATTCCTCAAATTTTGCATTTGTTATTTTACAGGGCCAATAAATATGAAGGATTCTTCGAAGACATCGATTTGCAAATACTTGCAATTTTCTCTTGATAGCTTCTGTAACGAATTAAGTCTCGCAGGGTTAGGTTATACAATATGTACTATCAATACAACTATCTAGTGAACGAAATTGTCACAATTAGGGTCCAAATACTGAATGACTAGGCCCCCACTTTTTTCAACAACTAATCTAATTATTAAGTTTTCATTTACTACCCCACATGAAAATTTTAATTAAAAAATGTGATATCTTTCGAAAAAACTAAACTCCTAAAAGATTCTGTTTTCGCTGTTTCGGTTCACAGCCATGTACCCAATTCCTTTATTTTATTTTATTAGACTAGCCTGTCTTGTAGACAACAATTAAAGTCAAAATATATTTGACTAAATCGTATCATAGTGAAGATTTAAAAAAATACTTTTCGTTATATCATCTACGTTTACAGAGCTTACATGAGAGCTTTGTATTACAATTGTTATAAAAATATATTGCAACCTCTCTGTGTTACAAGGTGTGGGCTAAAAATGTTATAGCACAAAGTTGACAAAATCCATGTTAAAATTTAAAAAAAAGTATTCAGCCGTTAATTTACATATAGGATTAATTTAAATAAATAAATATTAAAAAATAATAATAAATATTACTATTATTATTATTTGATAAACACACATATTAAAGTATCTACGTATATATTTACGTAAGTTTTTTCAAACACAGTATTTTTTTTTTTCAAAAAGTTGTACCTACTACTTTCTTATTTTAAATGGGAAGACACAATTGTTTTTAGTTTATTCAACAGTTTTTTATTCTGAAATTAATGATATAAATAAATCATACCCTTAAATTACAAAATAATTGAGAAAATTGCAATTTAAATTTATATTAATTTTATTGAAATATTGTGGTAACAAGAGTGATAACAGTGAACAAATTAAAATGAACACTTTGTATATTATCTGTCTCATTTTGTAATACGAAACTAACAGGAAAATTTCATTTTTTATGTTGTATATTTAAAATATCATCTTAGGGTGGTAATTCTGAAGTAACACCTTTCAAAATATTTGACAATTCATAATTGACATTAAATTATATGTCAACTTACTAACACAAATTGTATAAAACACAAATTGACAAGTAGTTGAAATATATTTTATACAACCAGAACAGAAATTATGAATAAGCGAAATAAGATGAAATAAAAATTTGTATATAATTCAAAATATTAGACATGTCAATCACAAATTTGAAATGTCAATTTGGTATCTGACATGTAGTTTTTGAGTGAATATAACCTCAGTATAATGAAACTTCATCAAAAATGTAAAAGCCAGATTTACAAGTTTACATGGTTTCAAAAAAGTCTATTTACACCACAACAGTCACCAAAGTAACCAGATTTAGTTTCGTATTACAAATTGAGACAGATTATACATGCCAAATTTTAACTCTTTATGCTCAATTATTTGTCCAAATGAGATTTTCAGCTTGCTTCCATTTTTTCATTTTAAAGTTTAAGAAATTAATATTTTTTTCTAAATGAAATCGTTTCATAAAAAAAAAAAAAAATCTTAGTACATTTCTAATATAGTTCACCTCAGACGCCAAAATTGATCGGAATGACCCTACAAAGAACGCCACGAATACTACATACTTTAACCATATACAATATCAAAAAACAGAACACAAAATGTAAGAAGAACCAAAAGTCATAAAATTATCTTATTTACTTTTAGAAGAGCAATATCCTCGGAAAAAAGGAACAAACCTGAGCAATTACTTCAAACATTAATAGTACAATTCTGGGCAAATGATCAGAGTTGTTTCGTCTTGTTATGGACAGTTTCTTACATGTTCTGTCTGTAAGCTTACAGATTTGCCCCGGATTGCACTATTATTTAGCCAAAATCCATATTGTCGTATGAAAACATTGCCGGCCCTTGACTTAGTACTACAAAGTAAAATGTAAGATATTAGAGAAAGGCAATAAAAAAAAAAAATGGTTTGACCAAATTACAGAAATTACAGGTTATCAGTCGTCGGTGCTACCAGAAAGGTACAATAAAGTAGCCGGTGGAAAACGCTTCTTCACTAAGCGATAAATGCAAATACATAAAATCTCAAAAACATTATTAGTCATAGTACTAAAAATAAGACACAAATAAGAAGAAGAATTCCTACTGCTGTACTGTAAATAAAAATATACACTTTCTTTAAAATTTGTCTCACCAAAATGCATGTTTAAAATGTTCTATTTTATTACTCTCTCGTATTTAGTCAAGTTGCACTTATTCTTCATTTGTGGTCACTTTAAGATCTTCTCTGGGGTCATAAAACTGTGATGCAATAGTATATATCTTATTCAACATCTGTTGTGAATAACCGCAACGAGTGTGAGGCCGCTGATCGCTGGTCGTCGGTGAAATTCGATACACCCACAATCAATTAAAATATATAATTTATTTACTTACGCACATAATTCATGATGCCGTATACTGAAATGTTTATAATTGTGAAAGTTACTAATTATTTCTCCTGTTGACGGAACTTTATTAAATTGTATGTTACGGTAAAGTTTTAAACCTCCGCCAATTTGCTGAAAGATAGTTTGGAATTTTAAATTGAATATTAGTTGAATAGTTAAATGTTGTTTTTCAACACGTTGATAAATTTAACAGTGTAAATCAGAAGCTTCTTCTACGAGAGGGGATAAATCAGGGAAATAAGAGAACATTTTTTACCAAAATGTGACTTAATTTTTAACATAGTCTCCATTTAGCTCGATACATTTTGTCCAAAGTTATTCTAACCATTTTAAGCCTTCCAAAAGTCTGCAGAAGAGGCTTACTAGGTGTTTCAGCGATGATCTCGTCGTTCAATGCGAACCTTTTCTTAGCGAGCTATTTCTTTATATTTGGAAGTCTCAGGGGGGCAAATCTGGAGAATATAGTGGATGCAGTGGCGGACTAAGCCTTCTCCGGGCCCAAGACATTTTTGATTTACGGGCCCTCAACCTATGATTTACGGGCCCTCAACCTATATTTTTTTTAAAAAGGTCCTTACCTTCCAAAACCAAGTGAAGTACAAAAAAAAAAGGACTTCACCTCCCAAATCCAAGTGGAGAGCAAACAAAAAAAAGGTCTTCACCTCCCAAATTCAAGTGGAGAGCAAAAAAAAAGACATCATCTACCAAATCCGGGCACTTGAAAATTACGGGCCCTAGACAAATGTCTTTTTTGTCTAAGGGGATAATCCGGACCTGAGTGGATGGGAAGTCAATCTGGCTCTTGCAATTGCGGACGAGTGAGCTTATGCATTATCATGGTGGAACAAAATATTTGGCCACTTTTTCATTAGTTCAGCGTGTAATCGATCTAATAAAGCAGCATTATATTTTCCAGTGATCGTTTTTCCCATTTCCAGATATTCGATTATGTTTTGCGAATTACAGAAAATCAGGGGATCCTTTTCGCCTTCTGCGGAGCACGCTCGCTAAGGGAAATCCACTAAACATTCGTGCTCATATATGACCACAACGAGATTCAGTGAACCACTTGTGAATCGTTCAATGCGACAGAGCCGTTCCCATGATCATTTTTTAGCTTTGCTTCAATATCTTTAATGGCTCTCCTCGCAAAAAGTAGTACTTTTTCAACAGACGGAATCCATTTTCTTTCATGGTAGCAAATAAATACAAACTTATCCGAAAAGAACATGAACCACGAAACAAATATGGTTGTTACATGAGTCCATTCGTTTTTTTTTTTTCACCTTTATTTCAATAAAACATACATTCTAAATAAACTTTTATTATCAAATGTACTGTCCATTATTTTCTATAACTTTGGACAAACGCTCAGGCAATTTCATAATGCCATCTCTCCAGAAGGTTCCGTCTTTGCTCTCGAAAAATCTGTAGAGGTGAATTTTGATATCGTCGAAAGATGCGAAATTTTTTCCGTTAAGAGAATTTTGTAGAGAGCGGAACAAATAGTAGTCGTAGCATATGGTCCAGACATCGCACCACTTATTAAAAGATTCGGTCGTATCAATTCACTGCAACGTTTCGTTCTTTTGGAACGAATCGTTCGCGAATGATACATCTCTAATTAGAATTAATTTTACAATCACAATGAATATGCAAGGATTACCCGAATATATCGAGAAAAATGCACAAAAAGCAACAAAAAGTTTGTTACCATTTAAATCCGAACATAAATATGAAAAAGAATACCAAAACTTTAGACTATGGCAACCAAAAATAAGGTACCGGTCGTAAATGAGACTAGAGACTAATATTTGTTGAGGGCGTAATGAGAGGGCGTTATGGGTTCATAATGCTCTGGTTGTTATGCATATGTTTAAATATCTCGTATCCTAGGCATTTTGACCGAAGAACCGCGAAGTGAAATAAAAAAAAAAAAAAAATTAGGTGAACGATTCCCGCCATTATCACCTGATGTACGACTTTCGGATATATTTTGGGCTTAAAAATTACGGGGTAGAAGGTTTTCGTCTAAGGAAGAGATTGATGCTGCAATTCAGGATTATTTTGAAGGTATTCCGAAAGAAGATTGACTGGGAGCTTTCAAGTGGCAGGAAAGAACGGACAAGCGTATTATTCTTGATAGAAAGTTTGAACATATTTAAAAGAAAATATTAAAATATATGAACTATAAAATAATAATAGCAAAAAGTTAGAAAACACCTGGTATGATACTACAAATTCATACAAATTTAAGCATCTCCAATTTTATACCTAATATAATTACAGAACCCTTTCCAAAAAAGATTTTTAAAATTCTACTCCCAATTATGATGGAGTTAAAAACTCGTTCCTCATTTATAAATATTTTATGAAATTATCACCATATAACCCCATATTTAACGGTAATAACCACAAAGTTGTCACTTTCCCAGAGTTGATACAGAGAGCGTGCTCGGGGCCAGACATATCTGAGGCTAAAAGCGGACATATTCAGATACCGAAACTTAAACACACGCCGCATAAATATTTTATATCTTTTTATAGCGCCTTCCATAACATCATAAAACTATGATGCAACACTTATTTAACATATGTAGTGAGATCTTTACAAGTTAAGAAGAAAATACACCTACGACTGCTTATTAAAATTATTTATTGAATAATTTTTTTGAAATATCGGTCATCTCTATTTTCCAATTATAAAAGAAAAAATGTTGTAATGGTAATAAAATTTTTGAGATTTTTATCAGCTCTAAGGTTTCGGAACATATTTGTACCAGAAAGTTGGAAAGACAAATTAGGATTTCGTAGGTATAATCAAAAAAACGTAATATACAGTGAATCGTATATTTTTTTCTTCTGTCTATTTGCTGTGGCTTATTGGCTGGACCCAGACAGTTGAAGTTCGGTATTCATATACAATTTTTTCAGCCGCATTCAGGAAAATTACTGGTATTTCCAAAAATAATAATAATAATTTGAAACGATTACGCATATTCTGTCTGCTTGTCCATCTCTTGCAGCGTCGAGCTACGTGTCTCGACATAATGTTGTTCTCCGCGTGCTCTACTACCATCTTAGACATGCCTATGGTATTGACCAAATACCGGTTATACCATACGTCCCTTCTGACATAGAATCGATGGTGGAAAATTCCGAATTTATTGGAATTACTTCTGCCCCACCTCGAGGTTACTGACAGCCACTAAGCCGGACATAACCCTCCTGGATATCGAGACCAAACAGATGTGATCCAATTCTCAAGTCCAGCTGTGAAGAATATCGCTCTCAAAGAGGAGGAAAAGAGGTCCAAGTATATGGATCTCTTATCCGAGCTAAGAAAGCTGTATCCAGGGTTTCAAGTTAAGCTTGTAGTCCTGATAGTTGGTGTTTTGGGTGGTATGATAGCATCCTATCGAAGGGAAATCGAGTCCATTCCCGCTTGCAGATTTACTGCCACATCTTTAATCTGCAGGATGCAGAAAGCAGTGCTGCTCGAATCACTCCGCATTTTGCGGACACTGGATCTGGCGTAATTTCTGCGACTGCATATCGCCAAGGTTTGGGATGTAGCCGTGTGTATTTAGCTCCACTAGTCTCCTGTATGACGCGGCTCAAAAGGTTGCTGAAGTTTGCGATTAGTGGACGCTTGTCAAGACCTGCCCCAAATAATAATTTGACAAATATATAAATATTATACAAGGCAGCTCATGCTGTAGAAATATGGGGGTTGCAATTTTATAGGTACCAGTTATTATAGGTTATATAAATTAGTTACTAACAATACATACGGTTGCAGTAGCGTACTGGCCAACTCACTCGCTTTGAAAGTGTGGAATCGTGAGACTGATCCATAGTACGGACAAAACATTTTTCACAAAAATTCTTGGCCATTGCAACCGTAGGCCCACTCAGCCTAAAATGATTAGTTGTATCTCTGAATTAATATTTAGCTATGTCTTTTTATTTATCGATGGAATCGGTATTTTCCATACTTATCGGTGAAACTATAAATAGCTTCGTTATTAAATGATGCACAGAATTAATTTTTACAAAAATATAAACGCTGTTAACACACATGTACACGTTAACACGGTAGTGGTTTATTCTAGGTAGGTTCTGTGACACTCGATGACTGTGTTCATCCGAAGCAAACACACTTGAGGGAGATTTTACTTCACCTTGAAAAGTCTTTCGTGGGGAGCTAGCGTACTAAGTCTACAATGGAAGTGGAACTTCCTGGCGCCTGACCAGTGCGCATGCGTTCAATCGAAGCAGTGTGTCTACATTCTGAATGTAAACCTACTAATATATATTACGGTAGATATTTAACAGAAAGCCCTCGGTGTTCTTAGTAAATTATATATTACAATGGTTATATTGCGTTGATAGTTATACGAAACATAAAATATTTTTTAGTTATCTTTTTGGGGGCTGCGCGAGTCTGCAAACCAAGCAAAAGCAGCGTTTGACAGAGTGTCTTTGTAAAATAATAAATAGCCAATAAATATCTTATATTAAAAGATACGACTTTTGATCTTAATTTGTCTATTGCACTATTAGATAAATTCCACCAATACCGCAGGAGAGAGTAGGGTTGTACATCGAAGGCAAAACATCGATGTTTAACATCGATGTTAACATCGGCGCTTACTATCGATGTTGAAAAAACATCTAAGGAAAAACATCGATGTATCGGAAACATCGATGTTTTATTAATATTAAGAAAAGCTATTTATTTATATTATATATGTTTTATTTAATAATGTAAAGATAAAATACGAAAAAAGTAACACATAATACACAAAAAGCATTTATTAGATTTTGAAATAGAAATATTCGTTTTTAATAGTAATAAATTTCACACTAATATTATTATACCCAATATAATAATCCTAATTTGTACCTACAGTCTATTCCAAACGATTAGGCGGAACTAACCGCAATTTTCATTTTTGTAATTTGTCATTACATATTTTTTTATATATTGAAGTTGACTTTTCCTGAACAAAATGATCAAAAGCTTCAATCACATGGTAAAAGTAACTAGAATTGAAAATCTAGTTCCGCCTAAACCAAAGGAACAGACCTTACTATTTTTACATTTCTAAAATGAAATATTGGATTTTATTACAATACTAATATAGTAATCTTAATGTTAATTTTATATTATTTAACATAAAAATAACACTGTCATACACAATTATTTTTATACTTTTTTAAGTTGAAATAAAGTAACTAGATTTTCAATTCTAGTTACTTTTACCGATTAATTGAAGCTTTTGATCATTTTGTTTAGGAAAAGCCAACTTCAATATATAAAAAAATAGCTAATGAAAACTTACAAAAATCCAGGAATTGGAGGAAAAACAACTAGGAAAGTGTCAACAAGACTCAAAAAGAAAAAGTGTGTTGGCGTCGTTGGTCGTTCACATTGTTTGCAAAAATTAGAAGTTTCTTCTTATTTTTTCGTATTCTGCTAACTGCTAAAAAGAATAAGAACTAACACTATTAGTATTGTTATATCTCAATAGATGGCGCCTATATTGTGTGTACTAATTTTAATAAAAATTAAATTTTTAAGATTCCAGCGCCCCTAGCGGTAGTTTCTGAATTTCAAAGTTTAAACATCGACATCGGTAGTAGACATCTATGTTTTATCGATACTATCGCCAGCTGACCATCGATGGTAACAACATCAATGTTTTTAAAACAAACATCGATGTTTTCGATACATCGATGTTTTTTTCCCATCCCTAGGAGAGAGGGTAAGTTTACAAAAATAATATTTGATAGTATATGTTTTTCTAAATTTAGCAATATAAAAATTATATGGGATCAGATTCTAAATAAATGGTAAAAATTGTTTTATTCTTAAAATATTTTGAGCGCTTTTTAATAACGTAAGGAACATGATTCCTAAGTCAAATTAAGTATCTATATACTTCCTGGCGCCTGTTGAGGAGCGTTTAAAATGTGTACCAATATCTATAAAATTAAATATTTGATATAACAGCAAAAAAAAGGGTTTTATATTATTTTATAGTATTATTTTGTATATTTAAAGACTTTTTTTTGCTACGTGTTATTAGAAGATTCTATATATCACCTGGTAACGCTTTACGATTTAGTTTTGCGTAATTCTGTACCTTGAATTCAGGTTTCGTCAAACTGTAAGATCCTTAAAGAAAACTGTACGTTTGTATGCTTTCTTGCCACTCACAAAATTGCAACGTTCTAAAGCATTTTCGATAGCGACTATTTTTCAGGAATATTTCAAATTTTCTCAAATATTTAAAGGAGAAATTTAGTACTACGCCAAATCTTTGGACCTACTTCTTACATTTTTTAGGCACTATAATATACAGTCTTTTAAATAAAACTCATCATCGAAAATTTTGTTATATAACATTAGTAGAAGCACTAAATATATGAAAGTAAAAATTAAACCATAAACAGTAGTTAACAGCTGATTTATCTAAAATTGAAGTAGCCTATAAGCGAGTAGCAACCGTTTCTAATAAGATTTTTATCTTTAAACCTGTATTATTAATAATAAAATAATCAGAATGCCCAGATAATTTTCACACATAATAATATTTGAAATTTATTGAGGAAGAAACCAATAATTATTGTAATCGCCGATAGATGGACCATCCGGTTGTCGTGTGAAGTAATGTAATTAAACGTTTTGCCGTTAGGTGATTTCATTTTCAGATTAATCATAAAAAAATTGCATAAACATTCATGTATTATGTATTGTGACGCCCAATATTCAAACTTCCGCACTAAATAGGTTAACGACATTTTAATTTTCCAAATTAACTATATTAAAATTTTATTACTGTCCGATATGTGAATCGTAAAAAATGTTTTATATATTGTTAATTTTGTAAAAAGTGAGGGAAAGAAAGGTGAACAATGTTTTTAGGGTTTTGTAGGTATGACCAAAAAACCCTTATACCGTCATTTTGTCGTCTGTCTGTCTGTCTGTCTGTTCGGTAAAAATTGTAGCCAAACGGCTAAACCTAGAGAGTTGAAATTTGGCATGCTTATACACCTCTTTGACCCGCACATAGGAAAAATACTAAAACATCTAAAAAACATATCCCCCTAAAAATATAAACAAATATATGCTCATCGAAAAAAAAAAATATGTTTTTACAATTCTGTGTAGGGTATCATATGAAAGCCCTTGGTACGTGGATTAACGATCAAATTTTTATTTTTGCAAAATAAATTATTTTGACGCGATTTTTGCCAAAATTGTGCAAAAATTTTTTTGTCCCACACCCTGTAGCCCAGATGGTTTAAACTAAAAATCTGAAAAAAATCTAAGTAATGTACATTGGTGTGAACCGGAATAGTACAACAGGAATTTTGGATCCGATTATGTTTTCGGAAAATAACGCATTTTTTGTGTTTTTAACTACAATATGTAAAATATTTAGTCCGCTATTTAAAACAGTAAACGAGTGAACATTTATAGTCCAGTGGTAATGTTATCGCTTAGTATTGCAACTTACGAAGCGATAACGTTCGAACTCGGTTCAAATCCCGTCAATATTTATTTTTTCTGTTTTTTTTTGCATTTTTATTTTGTTTAAATTATTTTGTCAAAATTCTAGTTATATTTTGGCAAATGTTGCATTTAATTTTTAAAAGAGTAAATTTAATAATCAGTGGGAAGTGTTGAAATGTTTGCAATGTATACGAAATCAGAGGGCAGGGCTAATTATTTAAGCAACCAATAGAAGCCATAGGCGCAATTTTCAAAATCTTAATGAACCTTGCTATGTAAAAAAAATACTGCACATATTTAGAAACTTAAATAATGGTATTAGGCATTCGAATTAAAATTCATAAAAAAATATTTTGACATAAAATTTGTTTTGGCATCCCAAATAATCATCATTCAGTTACTAAATACCTGCAAAACCCTGAAATGTGTGAAAATTCACACTTCACATCAATTTTTTCTATACGTTTTAATCAAAATAAAATATCAAACATCGGTTTTATATAATTAATGAATTAATAGGATTCGGACAAGTGAAAAAAACAAAGAAATTTATTTAACTAAGCTTATCTTTCAATTTTTCAAATGATGATAGATCAAATCTTCATCAGAGCTAGTTAAAAGTCACTGAAGTTAAAAATAATTAGCTCTAATGAAGATTTGAATTAAATCGAAATGTAAGTTTAGTTAAAAAAACTTTTTTTTATTTTTCCTCTTCTCCGAATCCTATTAATTCATTAATTTACTTAATGTTACCCACGGACATAATTCATCAAACATCGTTTTTAAAGTCTGTATAGTAAGACATACAACCCAGCAAACATTTAACTAACGGCCGAATGCCGGCAAACTGCTTTTACTGCTGGTAAATTGCTGGCACCAAAAGTAAGTGCAACGCCAGTATTAATAATGTACTTCACATTTGTATTTCGCACTCCGTCTATACGAAGTACATTACCAGCATTTTATAAGCACTCCTTATTTGTATTAATCCAAGCAAACATTTTTATACGGGCCAGTACTGTTGAAGCACATACTCCCCGGCATTGAAAGTAATGGACCAGTGCTGGCATTTCGCACTGGGCCAGTGTTCCGGTGGCCGTTAGCTGGGTCATCAATGGGCCATTGATGTATCAGTTGCCGGCCCAGCAACGGTAAAGTGCAAAATAATTGCATTAGTTGCAAAATTATTTGTGACGGACCAGTGCTTATGTTACATTTTACTTTTGTTTTAAAATTTTTTTAAGCAACTTTTCTATCCTTTTTTATTCTTATAAAGTCGATAAATTATTGTTTTACACAGCTATCGTCTCTTCTTCACTCATACTTTTTACTTAAAACTAAACTTTTTTGAATGTAATAATTTGAAAAGTCTGATTGTTCTCAGTCATAAAACGCCCTAACGGCGTGGCCTTCGAGGGTCAGTACAAGTTGAGACGTGTTGGTGGACAGTTTGTCAAGATGTGTATTTGAATAGATTTTGATTGTGAGCATAATACAATTTTTTATTGTGATTTGTGTGTGTTTTGTTAGATTTAAGGACATAGTTTACACAAACTGTTTTCTGTTTCAGGTTAAATTGTTTAATTTTTAGTTCAATCATAGTTTTTTTCATGTAATAAAAGTTTCAATTATTAATAAATCTGTTACAAGATTATAAATATATCATTTAAAAAATATAATTTGTCATATTTCATTTTTAATAGTGACATCTTAAATATTTTGTAAATATAATACTAACCTAAAATAATACAAACTTAATCCAAAACTGTAAAGCTTTTTTTACAATATAACCAAGTTTCTAAAAGTCAGTAATACACTATAAAAATCACCAAAATAACCAGATCTAGTTTGTTCTTACAAAAGTGAACAGCTTATAGCATTAATGCTTATAAAATTTGATTATTGTATTTATTTTAACAAGTATGATTTCTTTAGGTTGGCACTCTTCAAGTCAGGGGGAAAAGATGTGGTAGATAATACAAGACGAATATTGGCGAAAATTATTAGTCACCCCTTATCTTTAGGATGCAATTGGTTTGGCCGAAATAGCAGAAAACCATTTTCTTAAAATTCTTCTACAAGAAACGAAAAGTTTAATGATTTAATAGCATGTGAGAAATTGAAACGACAAAGACAAAGAAATTCTGTTTATTATCTTTTTATTCTCAAGTCCAAACAAGTTTACCACACTCAAGTTGTGTACTAATTTTTTACTTTCAGAATGAAAGGGAGGTAAAAAAGGCTTAACCCAATTACATTTTGAACCCAATAAATTTAAAGGAAGCTCTCTCTCCCGATAGAAAACTCTTTTTGTATTTCACATGACTTTTATCTCAATTATCTTCTACTTGTGGAGAATACAAAGTCTACTATCAGAAGTTATACAACAAAAAGCAATTATTTCGGTGGGCGAACACATTGTCGCTAATTGCCATTAGATCCCGGGCCGTTTCCTAGGATAATCCAATCATCGGATTAAGACTAAACCGGTAAACAGTTTCCGTGGAGAAAACATACCTTTTGCAGGCTCGCTTTCTGTTCTCTACTCTTCGGGAAAATGGCACGGTATGGAGAAACATCGTATAAACGCGAGACCGCAGGATTATTAAATTATAGTTGATGCATCGTTGATTTTGTTGCAGATTAAAGATGAAAATATAATTTTGAGATGATGATTGTATGAATTTATAACATTGATGTTAAGTTTATGTGGTTGGTAGGAAATATTAGTACAGATTTTAAATAGTATATGTACCAAATTAAGTTGGACTTTGCAGACACTTGAAATGAAACTTGATATCAACAAATACAAAATACCATTCATAAAACCGTCGTTAGACCATAAAGTCCTTATAAGAATATTGGGTTATGGTCCAAAATAACAAGATAATACGAAAAATTCAAAATTCTTCAGCAATTTAATTGATTACGTCATTGGTTGAAAATGATGTAATCGATGGAACCGATGCGACATTATTAGTACTGAAACTTGGAACGATTCATAAAGCCCTTATAAGATCAATACTAACATATGGAAAATTGGGTTACTCTTCCATCATGACCAACTATACTTCTTGATATAAATGGTCGTGCTTCAATCAGTTAATCAGTCTTTTCTTCCGATGGAACCAATTGCTGATCGGATTTTCAATCGGTGATTTTAGAAACGCGACGATTAAATAAATCGATGAATTAAGAAACTATTTGAAAATTTTTCGAAGCAATCTATTAGTCATTGAATTTTGGCACAAAATATAAACAAATATATATTTATCGATAACCATCGATCCCCTTAATGCATAGATAATCCAAGAAAACCCTATTTTTGAAAAATTAAATATTTTTTAGTAACTTCGTCAAAAATTCGTCAAAACACTTTTATCGCTCACTGTATTTCCCAGAAGGTTTAATAATAAAAATCTGTAAAAAATATTCAATAATGTAAATTGATAGCAACCGGAATAGTTCAACAGGAATTTTTGATCCGATTAGTTTTTCGAAAAATATGGATATTTTCGTTTAAATAAATTATTATGTTTTTAAATTTTATTGTGTGGTATCAAACGAAAGCTCTTAAGGCTTAGATTAATGAACAGAATGATGTTTTTTTAAATGTCTTTATTTTAATTGATAGTTTTTTTTCAAAAAAATATATCAGAAAAAATACTGTCCCGGACACTATAACCCAAAGGGGTTCAGCCAAAAATCGGAAAAAAATTAAGAAAATTGGAAAAAAGTCGGAAAATCGGAAAAAAGTATTGTAAATTGATCTGAACTGGAAACGTATGAAAGGAATTTCTGCAAACTTTGTGTATTTTGACAAAATTATTTTTAATTTATGGTTAAATTATGTATTTTTTTTTATATTTATGACTACAGTAGTGTGTCTTCTTTTGAAATTAAAAATATAATAAAAAAAAATATAAAAATAAATAACAGCTGAGAATCGAGTTTATGTGTAAGCTTCACTTACTATTATACGTCATGATTCAACCTACTGTTTGAATTATTTTAGTTTTTTGTTTTTAAGGTATCAAACAGGCATAAGTTATTTAGAGCAGCGGTTCTTAAACTAGGAGGTCCGCGTAGCCGCAAAACAATTTTGACATTAACTTTACATCTCCCAACTTTTCGCTTTTATTCAAATAACTCATTTAATAAAAATCCTACACGGTCAGGACTTTTTGTATTTGTTGTTACCTAACTAGTTACTGACATAACTAAACAATAATTAGGAAAAATTTAATTATTTTTATTCAACTGCAAATTATTTTCAGAAAACATATTATAATAAGATCTATTTTGACCAATATTTGACCAAGAAATGTTTGTATGAGCTTAACGTATTATAATTTGTAACTTTTCTAATTCTTTTTACTACTATTTTTATTCATTTTATGTTTTTTATTCGTAATGCTAATGAAAATGTTCATCTCTATAAATGCGCAAGACCATTTATTAAAATAACCAGCGAAACATTTTTACCAATATTTATTATAACGTAGTGCCTATGAGATTACTGAGCCAGAAATTAAGGGGGGGGGTATGGTATTTTTATATATCTTCACAATTCACTATATATCTTATACAATTGTATATATCTTCAAGAGTATCCCATTAAAATTTCAAGTTAATCGGAGCCAAATTGACTGAGATAAACTCATTTTAATACTAGTACCTATTATTTGTTTTTTCGCGCCTATCGTATGTATGTGGCGTTGTATCGCTTTTATGCGCATGTGGCTTTAATATCGATATCAGCTGCTTTATACTCTTAGAGAGGGGACTCGTGACGAATATCTTTGATACATATATTGAAATATACTTGTATATAAGCTATATATGTGTGTTGTACCGGTATATTATTTTTGAGCAGTTATACACGTGTATTACAAACGCATTTTCTGAAAAATAGCTTTTTTTGATGCGGTGTACATCAAAAACTAATGAATGGATCTTTCTGAAATTTTGCACACTTCTTTATAAATCATTTTACTAGGTAGTGACGTTGAGTTTTTGCTTTTATTTTGAATATTTTTTTTTATAACCATTTTTCCGATTACCAAACACGATTTTTTACGTTTTTTTTTCGATTTCTTGACTTTAAAGTCGTACCAAAAATTTAAAACTCAATTTAATAAAAAAAACTCGACGTCACTACCTGAAGAAACTTTTAAACTAACCAAAATTTTTTGAATTATATGTTTCAGATGATTGTGTCACTAGATATCGTGTACACCGCAAATCAACTTTTTGGAGTGTTTACTAAAAAATGACGTCAATGGCTCATTTTTCAATATTTTTCAATAAAAATTTAACGCAATACTCTTCAAGTGTTGTTCTTTAAGATAGACTTTCACCCATTTAGCTTACCTTTACCAGATTTCCACAATTCTTTCTTAAAAATATGCTTAAAAAATGCAAAAATAACCATACCCCCCCCCCCCTTAAGTCTCAAGAACGACGTAAAATGCCTAGGGTAGGATGGGATCCGCAAAAAAAGGATGTTCAAGAGGGGTTCCTCGGACTACATAAGTTTAAAAACCTCTGATTTAGAATACTGAAATTTTTATAAATCAAGTAACAAATTGTTAATAGTGAGAAATATATTTCTGAAATGAATCAATTTATAAACATATTTCTTATTAATTTAATGAAGACTTAGAAAAACTGAAAAATCGCTGAGATATCATTATTTAAATATTATTGTGACAAATATTCGCAAATTGTTTAAATTTAGTTTTAAAAAAAAATAAATGAAAGCTCTGACTACACAAATAATGAATCAAAATGTTTACCAAACTATTGATTACGATGAGATTATAGACGAAATTTTCTCCTGTCACTGATCAAGTAAAACGTCGTAGCGTGTAAACCACACTTTAGAAAATAATTTCGGTAATATGTTTTCGTAGAATAAAACTGACAATAAATACTCAACTCTTGTTGATATGTCATCTAAAAATGTCTCATATTATCTGAAATTGCAACAGAAGCCTCTGAAATTTATGGTGTAAATAAAGCGAGCCGTACCAACTGAAGCAAACCACATCCTGGCCAATCGAAAGATATATTTTATCAGTGTAAAAAATAGTAATCGGTGTTCGGCCCATTTCCGTTAGATGACTCTAGTTCGTACCTTATTTCTCACATGTTATTGTTGAACATATCGGCTGACATCTACAGAAATAAAGCGGAAACAAGTGCTCTCGCACCATTTAATAGTGACTGAAATAGAAGATTTTCACTGGCTTTACACGCGGATTTTATGTTGTAAGTGGAAAAAAAGTTAATCTTTTTCCTAGATAGCGAAATTAATGGGTTGAGAAAATGTGTGTTTGCAAATTTCTCGGTTAAGATAATTGTAATTTATATGATTTTAAATTAAGGGGTGGCTTTAAAGTCAGTGAAATTTAAATTTTCACTCTATGGTTAGGTTGTTGATAGTCGGGTGATAGAGAACTGTGATGTTTTTAGGATTTTTTAGGTATAACCCTAGGACACCTTTTTCAGTTATCACATATTGGTCATGTGACGAAAAATGAAATCGTGGGCCACCCATAAAAGAAACTCCTTAAATTGCAGCAAAATATTTTCTATATGTATTTCCATTAAATCATATAAAACCAGCGACCCGCCGAACGATTTAATGCAGCCCACTAGTAAGAAAATATAATATTTACTTTTCTTATCCAGCGTAGTCTCACATTAGATACTGTCACGCTGTTTTAGACAGCGCGGCGGATGCTGCAAGCGCCGATGAATACCCACAAATGTGCTTGATGTCAAAAGTTTAAATATGAAGTTTCATAAAAATCCTTTCAGCCGAATTTGCTCTGCACGTATACACAGACAGACGGACGGACGGATAGACAGACAGACGGACAGACGGACATACGGACAGACGGACAGACGGACCGACGGACAGATGGACAGACGGACAGACCGACAGACATCATGCTAAAAATAGTCAAAACGTAATATAGGGACCTCAATTCGTGGAGAAATCGAAATCTCGAAATGTCAAAATCGGTATAATCACAATACCTCCCTTATATATGTTGGCGGTCGGTAAAAATAAGAATGGCTGGTTAATTGGCCAAAATGCCGATATCAATTAATCGACAAAATGCCTGATATAGCCTGTTACCGATCATCGGCCGATTAAGCACTGCAACCTGCAACACTGGTTTCTATAGTCCGAGATTTACTTGACAATGACATTGAAAGCAAGCGATTTGTAAAGCCACAGTTTTTATTCGTTCGGAGAGTGAGAAATAAATATTTTTCTGTTTCAGTTTGTCTGCTCTGGCTTTGGGGACGTGGCGCAAATGCAAAAAAGCACATAATTTTATGTGAATATATTAAATATAACAGACAAAGATAAAACATCAAGTGAGTCACTTGTTGCTGATGAGTGCTGCCTTGCAGAACAAAATGTTACATCCAGTATCAATATAAATACACTATTTGAAGGAAATGTTCAGTGTCATTATTTCAGATATACATATATAATATTTTTTTACCGGTAGGGTTTATACAAAAACCGACTTTTTGTTAAACCGGTTTTAGAATTCCAAATTTCCAAAAAAACCGGTTTTAACTGGTTGTCGAATTTTCGTAAAAAAAAATAGAATAGGGAGAAATATTTTATTTAATTTATATAAAATAACAAAAAACAAAATCAATATCAAAGTAAAAGTCAAAATATAAAAAAAAAAATGAATTACACATAACTTACACAGAACAACGAAAACTTTTAAAAGCAAAAATTTTAAATTACGAACAATATTTATATTTATTTCACTTATTTTACTTTTTCCTAAGGAAATAGGATTTTAAAAAACAAAATGTCCACTGTTGAAAAAATGTGTCTGCTGTCCGTTGCATAGAATGAATAGCAAATCAAATAAAATACGTTAAAAATTTATTTTTACATAATAATTTGAATTCTTTAAAACCGGTTTCGTAATTTAAAAACCGGTTTTCGAATGTGACAAATTAATTTTAAAAACCGGTTTTTAAAAAGCGGGTTTGAAAAACCGTCAAACCCTATTTACCGGGTCCATCGATCGGCATCACGATTCTCGACAAGTATACTTCATTCTATGGTCCTATTTTTGGTTGCCATATCACTAAACCTCTAAGTAGTTCACTAGCTTAAATCGAATCATCTGTTTTAATTTTATAACCAATTTTACAGCTCTTTACATCTGCAGCCTGTATCGTTTGTAGTGCTGCCATTAAAAGATAAAAGAACTAAAATCTTTGATAGTGGCTAAAATGATCTCATTGCTTTGCATCTTGTGCATTAATGATAAATGATGCAATGGCGACTTCTGGGTATGTTTACATGGCGCTGTGGTTTGATTCCTGAAAAACAGGATGTTGATACATTTTGTAATGCATATTATGATAAATTTGAATATTATTAGATGTGATACATAAACTTATGTCATATTTGAAGTTATTTTTGGAATAGAGCCAACATTTTTCATGTGTTAGGAATATTAAAATGTCAATTCTGAAAGATTAAACAATATTTTTTCATCTGATATCGATTTAAGTTTCATGTTTACAAGTAACAGTGCAAATGTTGACATCAGATTACTTCTGTATGGTTTTTATGTACAATAATATGTTTAGGAAGTAAAAAACATTTTGGGCAGTAGCATTTGGCAGGGAAAAAATATTCAGTTAAGGTTAGGTTAATACTGCTCGGTTATTATTTCGGTTTATTTTACCTTCTCTGTCCCTTATACGCCTATCTAGGCGTTGGGAACCTATTATTTTTTATTTTTTATTTTAAATACTGCCACATTATCCTATTTTAACTGCCTAGTTTCTTCACAGTCGTTTATATTTTCCACAAAATATCAATTAGACTAAGAGGGTGATGTAGCTAAGTTTTACAAGATAAACATGCATTTGTTTTGGCTATAGAATTAGATAAAATATAATTAGTTTTTTTTTTTTTTTTAATTTGTAAAAATTTTGTTTGATTTTCAATTTTCAATTTTACAGTAAGCTAAACTTTATCTAACTTCACAACACTGTTGCTCAGTAAATAAAGAAAAATTTCAAATTTCACCTCAGGGACACACTAGATTGTACTTTTATCTTTAAAATAAACCTTTGCTTGTACAAATTAATTAACATTTAGTACCAATTATGTTCCCACAACCGAAACACTATTTATATGAAAAACATCCCCAAATATACGACAGTGACCAATCTTAGCGATATGAATTGTTGAATGAATTGAAAAGTCGCAGTTATTACTGTACTCCAAAAAATTCCGAAATTCGAAAAGTGTCTTCTTTTTATAATCGCCTATTACCGATTCAACAAATACATTTGTTATTCATAGCAGGGTTATAGGTGTTAACAATGGTTCTTATTCCTTATGTGGGGATTACATAACTTCCCTAATTTAAATATAGGTTATAAAATATAATTATTAAAAATATAATATTAATTAGATTTAGAGCTAATTTTCTGTCAGAAAAATGTGAGCAGAGATCTTGGGGTAACCGTCGCTTCAATCTTTTTTGTAGTCTACAGCACAGAGTTGTTTAAGCTTTCTAGAAAACATTGAGTTTGTTTTTTGACTTGGGTGGATATTGACGATATTAGGAGTTCATTATGCAATTGTTCGTTTCTAATAAACAAAGAGGCAATTACACCAATTATTAGGATTTTATTTTGGAGCACTTGCACGTTGTTTAGAATTGTTTTAGAGGTGTTTCTCCACACTTCACAGCCGTAAAGTACTAAAGGTTTTATGAGAGATTTATATAATAGAAGTACACACTTTGTTTTAAGGGCGGAATTTCTATTTAATAGGGGGTATAATTGACGAAGTCTGGTGTATGCTTATTGCAGTTTGATGTTGATGTGTTGGCTCCAAGTTAGACGGATGAAAAATGTCTGGTTACAAGGATTTTTGATAAGATATTGCGTACCAGTACAAGGTATTAAAAAGCATGTACGATGGAATATAGAACTATGTTCTCACATAGAATGAAAAATCTGCGAAATTCGATACCAAAAAAAGGGTTAAGAGAAGGGTGTATCTTAAGTTACTCTTTACTATCGTGTAGAATTCTATAAAGATAACGCAAAAGAAGATATAGCCATACCATTGGCATTGGATGTAAACCCGATAAAAGTACAGGTAGGACTCATTTTGCGCCGGTTTTATTTACGCCGGTCTCGAAATAACGCCGCTTGAACGCCCGAGTCGTGTTTCGACGTCGCCGCCGAATCTATGGTCGAAGCGGGGATGTTCTGAGGTTTTACGCACGCGCAGTTTATAAAGTACATCATTGCTTAGTAATATTTTGCCAGTACAGGGTTGCATTCAGCACATTGAGTTTATTGCAGTTATTATATAGAATATATTATGTAAATTTTTACGTCTACCAAATTTAATTTTCCTTAAGGTAAATTTAATTTGTTGTTTGTAAGTAATAATTTATTGTATTATGTATAGTGTAGTATATATTATGTATAATGTAATGTATTTTTTAATTTATAGGTGATTAAATTTTTTTTAAATTAGATAAATTTTTCACAAACCATGTCTTCTAACAAGGAAAATAAACCACCTAAATTAAATGCTAAGAAAAAACGAAGATCCATTACAAACCAAGAGAAAATGGAGGTGATTAAAAGAATGCTAGATGGAGAAACACGTCCAAAAGTTTGTAGGGACCTCAATTTACCTCCATCGACTGTTACAACCATCATGAAGAATGCTTTAGAACGAATTTTGACAAACACAGACATCCTTACTGAAAAACTTTGTGAGCTCGATAATGATATTGCACGCAGTATGCAAGTAAAGAGGAGTGTTGCAGCTTTGGAACCGTATGCAGAGCTCCTCCGAGAAAATTCACAGAAAAATAATTTTGTACAATATATTTTTTTAATATAATTATCCTATTTTTTTTCTATATCATATTTTTCTTTATGTTAAATTATTATTAATTTTTTGTTGTTAGTTTTGTTAGTTGTAAGTTTGTTGTTAAATCATATCGTTGTATTGTATTTATATAGCACAAAAGAATAAATATTTATTTGCTTCATTTATATCTAATTCATTTTAATAAAATTTATATAGGTCCGTCTCTGAAAACAAAGTTTTGAAATTCGTGGTATTCATACAAAACACTTGCAAATATATTTAAAATCGTTGAAATATCAAGACAAAAATACTTCAATGAAATGTAGATTTGAAGTCAATCCGTCTCTGGAATTTCGCATTTTGGACTCTTTTTGCGCCGATTTGTTTTACGCCGGAACGTAACACCGGCGTAAAACGAGACCTACCTGTATTTGAAATAAGTGAAGCGCATGATATTACAATAATAGCAGAAAATGAAGAGAAACAAGTGGAGTAGCTACAATGGTGCCATCGCAATTAGACCGGACTTGAAAAGAGGCATTTTCCTTTATATTTACATTTACTAATTTTAACCAGAAATTATATCATGAAGAACTGAAGAAAATAAATATTAAAATAAATATATAAAAAAATCAAAACTATGGTTGTCAGTAGAATCGGTGTAAAGTACTAGACAAAACGTATACTGGTTCTTTTCATTTACTGAATAAAGGCTGGACAAACAGGAAGATATTTCCAGTCATAAAAACAAGTGAAAAGTTAAAGAATTTGATCTGGCGTGTAAAATGTACTTAAATTTATTAAAAATTTATCTTCAATCTAAAAATGTTCTATAATGTTCACAGGCCAGCATTTGTTGTGCAAATTACTTCCTTTAAGGTGCGGATGTCCGGCAGTTTAACAAGATGACGGTCACCAACGCCAGTTACCGATAATATTTAGAGAGATGTTAGAGATGTTAGCGGTATGGTATAAATATAACACTATACAGACAAAATCTTTAATATACCGTTTTTATTAAGGCATTTTTTATAGATAAAAGGTATATAACATAACAACTGTAGCGAAACTGTGGCTCTCGAGCCACTTGCGACTCTTTTATACATTTGATGCGGCTCTTTCTGTATTAATAAACAATTTAAAATGTAGGTCTTCACGTATTACCGAAAACATATTATTATTATGATTATTGTATACTGATTTTACTGTTCGATGCCAGCAAAGCATATACAGTATTTATTTAATTTGTCTACTAGTGCTACCTCAAGACCGATAAGAATTACAAGGCTGGTTAAATCAGACAACAATAGCCATTTTATAAAATAATACCAACATGCGAAGCAATTTTTTGATCCAACAAGTGATTCTCAAAATACGTCATGAAACTTTCTTGTTTTAAATGGGAACATACAACTGTTTTTTGCTTATTCGAAAAAGTATTTTATTCTGAATTCAATGATATAAACAAGTCAAAGGCACTCATGCTTGCAAGGCATGTGCGAGACAAAATTATATAAGTTAGCTGTGGTTTCATTAATTTGTCACTGATTTCTTTAAAAATCTGAATTGTACGTATAAAATCAGCCTGCAATTATAGAAAAAAAAAACAAATTATCAAAAGGTACTCACCATAAACAACAATCTGAGCAGGTGTAGCCAATCTTCTCGCGGCTAAATTCTCGGCAACACATGTGTAATTGCCAGTGTCCCTCTCTCTGGCTTGACCCAGTAGAAGGTGTCCCTCACTGGTGACCAGCATTGTGGTATCAGTCTGTAGAGGTGTTCCACCTCTAAGCCAGTATACTCTGGGGGTTGGTAAACCCTCCGGAGGAACACAACGAAGTTCTGTTTGCTGACCGAGTTCTACCCGAGTGGAAATTGGAGGCATTTCGAACTGCTTCTTCAAATCTGAAACGAAAATAAATTCATTTAGTGATTGATACAAATATTTATAGTTATTTTCTTTGAAAAAATACAACACAGAATTGATGTGATGTGTGGTTCATACATTTCTGGGTCTTGCAGGTATTTAGTAAGTGAAGGAGGTCAACAGAAGGACCGAATAATCCATCATTCGTGGTGGATGCCTTGGGACATCATTTCTTGCCATCGTATCAAAAACAACCATTTTTAAAATACAGTTTTTCGGTCATTCACCTAATAGTAGTATTCTGAACATAATTTTAAGAAGAAGGGAAGCCTCATTTACCAAATATTAGAATAGCCTTGTTAAAAACTTTTTGGTTTAACGCTGTATATTTTAGAAACTTATCCTGGGTATTATTCTGGTTTTTGTTGCATATAAAAGGAATGTAAAAAGTAATACAGCTAATATACCGTTTCTCCTGAACTAGTGACACTTTAGAGAAGACACACCAAACAGGCATCCCTCCCCTATGTTCAAAACAAGTTCAAATTTTTTCCGCCCTAAGAAATGAAGTACGAGCAAATCTAAAATCAAATCCATGCTCATTGTTTTTCGACAGTGAGGATTTTGTATAAAAAATCTGTATTCCAAAGACAGACATTTAACCAGAATTACTGCTACGCCGTCTTCGAAAGACTCACGAATAGAATAATGCATCTTCGGCCCGAGATTGCTGACTGTTGTATATAGGCTATTCCAAACCTTTAAGCGGAACTAAATGGAATTTAAATTTTCTTAAGTTGACACCAATTTTTTATATATTGAAGTAAGCTTTTCTTAAACAAAATAATCAAAAGCTTCAATAAATCGGTAGAAGTTACTATATTTGAAAATATAGTTCCGCATAAACCAAAGAAACCGCCTATATGCTGCATCATGGCAACATTCCTTGTTATATAGATATTATACTCTCTGTAACCGAGTTTTAAGCGAGGCTTCTGTGGTTCCGTAGCTCCCATACTCTCGATCTAAGTCCGCGTGACTTTTTCTTCTACACAAGAATTTAAATCCACCTCAAAACCTGTCGTTTTGGTACTGGGGATAACATTCAGAAACTTGTAATCAACCATCTAAAGCAAGTATCTTCAAAGTGATCGATTTGGAACCCCAGGGGTCGATAAAACATTGCTAAGGGTCGATTTGAGTTCGGAGATCGATGGAAAACAGGTGGACCATTATTGTTCGAGGGTCGATGAGGTACAGCTCCAAAAACAGGCTGTGGCACATTTGCTATTCTCTGGTCCTTTGCTTTCTCCTCGTCTCTAGTCATCATTTGAAACTATTGAATTCTCGACCCCTGGTCATCATTTAAACACTTTGATTCTCCCTCAGTTATCAAATGAAAAATTTCAATAAGCTCTCCTTTTGGATACTCCCTGGTCACTTGAAAATTTCGGATTCTCCCCCCCCCCCGGTCATACCTTGAAAATTATGGATTCCCCTGGTCTTCACTTGAAAATTTTGGATTTCTCCCCTCCTGTCATAACATGAAATTTTGATTCCCCCTGGTCTTCACTTGAAAAATTTGGATTCCTCTCCTCCGACCATACCTTAAAAATTTTGGATATCACCGATCTTCACTTAAAAATTTTGGATTTCACTGGTCTTCACTTGAAAATGTTGGATTACTCCCCTCCTGTCATAACTTGAAATTTGGATTCCCCTGGTCTTAACTTGAAACATTTGGATTCCTCTCCTCCGATCATAACTTGAAAATTTGTGATTCTTCCCCTCCGGTAATAACTTGAAAATTTTAGATTCCACCAGTCTTCGCTTGATAATTTTGGATTTCACCGGTCTTCACTTGAAAATTTAGGATTTCTCCCCTCTTGTCATAACTTTATATTTCGATTCCCCTTGACCTGCACTTGAAAAACTTGGATTCCTCTCCTCCGATCATACCTTTAAAATTTTGGATTCTCTCTGGTCTTCATTTGAATATTTTGGATTCCTCCGCTCTGGTCATAACTTGAAAATTTCGGATTTCTTCTCCCTCATCCCGGTTGTCACTTAATTGTTTTTAATCCGGCTGTGGGCTAATTTTAGAAGTGGTTGACGGTTAAAAAATTTGGTGACCACTGATCTAAAGACAGCTCCAGTTCCGATACTGCTTCCAAGAGAGGGAGTAACGTCTCCACCGATGTGTAGCTTCCGCAGGGAACTCTTCGAAGGGCACAATATCGGGCTATAGTTATGTAGCAAAAAAAATTATAGAAACGTTCGTTACTTTTTTAAAAACCTGGCAATGTGACAAGAGTTTAATGTTGTTTTATGCAAAAAATTAATTCCAAAAATGGCGACCACATCTTGTAAGGTTAACGTACTTTTTACTTATGCATGTATTCTAAGAGAAACAGTCTTTACACAGGTCCAATCAAGTCAATACACGACTTATGCAATGTTAAATTAATAACAACATCGTCCATAGCACACGGTACTAACACAACTCAGCAACACAATGTCTAGATAATTGAAAATGTTCCCAACTCGAACCTAACCTAACCATATACATAATAATTACATCCACTAACTACATCTACCGTATTTTAAACGTACTAAAAACCTAACCTATTGCATTAAACCAACCTATAGCCGTCCACAAATTACACAAGGTCCTTATTGTTGTATTTATATGCACGCTATGCAAGGGAGAAAGTGCTAGGATACAGGGTGGTCTAGTCAAAACGCCATTACTATGCGTGATATTAATTTTAATGGTGTTTAATGCAATAGGGTCGAGGATTTCGCCTTAAGGGTTTTGAGGGTTTTAAAAATTTAGTGGCTATGTACCTTTGGTTTTTCGGGGGTGAATTGTTTAATTGAAAAGGTAATGTTGCATTTTTTGCCTCAGGATAGTTATAAATTGCGGGTGCAGTGCTCAAATGATAACAAAATGAGGGGAAGTATGAATATGAATGGACGAATTCAGTGAACATTTTATAAGTCAATTAAGTCAACAATAATCAATTATTAACACTTTAATTTAAACATTCAATAAACTTTCGAGGGGATACTTTTAGCTAGTTACACTATCAACTTCAAAAACACAAAATACGTGGGTCACGCTAGAATTACTGAGAATAAGAAAAACAGGTAGGCCGTGGAATATAAACGTAACACTATCATTTTATGTAGTTATTTATCTGTCAATTGAAGTTAAATTGTAAATTTTAGGTTAGTTAGGCAATTTTTTAAAGTATCGCTGTGAGTCGAAATATTGAACTAACCAGAAAGCATTTTTGAATAATTATTAATTATGATTTTAAAAAAGGTTTAAGCGCTTGCGAGTGTAAGGGAAGTGTAGATTCAGTTTTTATTGAACAAGCGCCTCTTTTGGATACAATTTAAAGCTGGTATAAAGAATTTGAACGGGGCACGGATTTTGTTCAACACCAAAAAGGAGCAGGATGTCGTCTTACAGCTGTTACTGAGAAAAATATTGCTGGTGTTAAGAAGATAATTGAAGAAGACAATATAGCCACTTATGCTCATCAACAATAGATCATCAACTTAAGATTGGTTCCGTAGCTATTAACAAAATCATACACGATCCTCTGCATTTAAAGTTGTCAATCGTTTTGTGCCACTTCATCTATCTAATTTCTAAAAAGCGGAGTGTACGAATTTGTCAAAAATTTTAAATCTTGTTAATACAGAGTAATTATATGTATATATAATTGTAGTATTTAATATCTATATACATTTCATATAATATTTTGACACACACTTTACTTCATATTTTTACACATCAATATCAATAATATCTATATCCTAGCAACTGTTGATTGCTGATCTTATATGTTACATTTCAGTAGCAACACTCCCCCTCAATCAGCAGTAGCTATTTTTTCATGATTTTGCATTGACAATTATTTGACACATGTCAGATGTCAAACCTTTTGTCATAATATCAGCTGTCATTTTTTGAGTTGAGATGTGTTTCACTTCCAGCTTACCATCATGAATTCCCTCATAAAATTATGTCTGATATCTATGTGTTTTTCGGCTATGAAAGGTGTCATTTTCAGCTAAACACGTCACGCCAACATTATCGGAGTATATTAGTATGGATATCTGTCTTAGTAATGACAATTCTTGTAGCATATTTTTCAAATAAATTGCTTCTTTTGCAGCTTCTACAAGTGCCATGTATTCCGCTTCAGTACTAGACAGTGCGACTGTTTGTTGTTTACGCGCTTCCCAACTAGGTCCATTCGCTAAAGTGAAGACAAAACCAGTATATGAAAGTCTGTCTACAATACATGAGCCCCAGTCTGCATCAGCATAGCCCATTAACTCCATGTTGCTACGACAGTATTTAATTTCCATATCTATAGTTCCCTTTAGATATCTTAAAATTCTCTTTGCCGCTAACCAATGTTCTTTTCCAAAATTGGTGGTAAACTGGCTGAGATAATTGGTAGCAAAAGCAATATCAGGTCTTGTACCAACTGCTAAATTTATTAAACTACCAATTAAATTTTGTTATGGACATTTATCCATTTCCTCCCATTTTTCCTTAGGTTTATTAAATTTTACATTTGGTTCCATTGGTGTTCTTACTGGGTTTGAATTTACCATACCGAAACGTTCCAGTAATTCAATAATGTAATGTTTTTGTATCATACTAATCTTAAAAAGTCTTTTACATCTTCATTTTCCTTCATTTTAGAAAAAAGAAGTTTCTTGAGAAGTGTAGCCTTTCTAGCAGGTCCTTTCGATACGTAAATATCTTGTAGATTGTTCCAAATTTCATTTGAAGTAGTACAACCTTTAATTTGGCTTAACTCAGATGGGCTGATTGAGAGAATTAGATCTGATTTCGCCTTTTGATCCGCGAAGTCCCATTCTTCTCTAATTTTTGCGTTATCCGCATTCCCATCTATCTTCTCTGGTTTACTATTCTTTCCACTGACAAAATTCCAAGCATCGTTTTTTATTAATAACGCTTCTACCTGAATTGTCCAAGTATCAAAATTATTTTTCTTTAATTTTTCTATTTTGATACTCATCTCTGCGAATTTTACTCACACTTTTTTTTTTTATTATTAATATATTTTTAACAAGCTTGGTATTCTGGGCCCGTAACCTGTTAATACAGAGGAAATTATATGTATATATAATTGTAATATTTAATATCTATATACATTTCATATAATATTTTGACATACACTTTACTTCATATTTTTACACATCAATATCAATAATATCTATATCCTAGCAACTGTTGATTGCTGATCTTATATGTTACATTTCCATAGCAACAAATCTCTTATGCTCGGTTGCATAAAAGCCTTAAATCTAGGTGTAATCTAAAAGTTGATGTAAACCACAAAATTGTCTAGCTTTGTTTTGCTGGTCAATTTTGTGTTTCAAAATTCTTCTATTCTGCCAGTCTTTTCAAAAATTGTAGAAAAAGTGCTTTTCAAACCAATAACAACTCAATATTTTACTGAAAATGATTTGTTTTCCATCTTACAGTTTGGTTTCAGAATTAGCAAAAGCACAACTGATGCCGCTTTGGACTTTGTCAGTTATATTGTGGACGCATTGGAAGCTGGTGAATACTGTGTTGGTACCTTCTTAGATCTCAGCAAAGCATTTCACTGCATCTCGCATCAACATTTTAATAAATAAGCTACAGGGACAACACACTGAATTTCTTAGTCGAAAGCTTAGGTCTACCATCTACCTGATAAGGAGATTGAAATAAGAAGTATGTAAGGAGGTCGTATTGAAAGACGATTTTTCATTATGGTATTGATGAAGACAGCTCCTCCTTGCTTAGATTATATCTATCGGATAGAAAACAAGTTACTCAGCTTGACAACAATAAATCTAAAACTCTTCCTTTACAGTTTGGTGTTCCGCAAGGTTTCATACTTGGTCCGTTCCTATTTTTAATATATGTTAATGACCTATCCCTTTTTATGACTTCTAAAACAGTTCTCTGCGCAGACGACATAACATTATTAACGAGAAACTCCAATCTAAGTGCTCTTCTTTCCGAGAATAGATCCTTGACAATCGCAGCAAATTCTTGGTTTAACATCAATAAATTATGCTTAAACGCGGACAAATCCCAGACCCTGCTGTTTACTACTAGGAAACATAATTTTGAAAACCCTCGTTACGTAAAGTTTCTTGGAATCCACGTAGATACTCATTTACGTTGGGACCAACACACGGAATTTCTTAGTCGAAAGCTTAGGTCCACCATCTACCTGATAAGGATATTAAAATACGAAGTATGTAAGGAGGTCGTATTGAAAGCCTATTTTTCATTACTCCAATCCCACCTAAATTATGGGATACTTATATGGGGATATTCTCCGTCCACTGACAGAATTTTTAGCCTTCAGCGTAAAGCTTATATTAAGAATTATCGCCAGGGCAGGTCTACAGGGCCGAATGTCGAGATTATTTTAAAAGTCTCAAAATAATGACCTTACCGGCATTATTCATTTATAATGCGAGCCTCCAAGAGTAGTGAATTTGCTCAAATTCTTATATATTAGTAAGAGTACTAATATATAAGAATTTGAGCAAATTCACTACTTTTGGAGACTCGCATGAGTACAACACTCGCTCAAAAAACGATATCCGTTTTCATCTTCGCTTGAAGAAATCCAGAAATTGCTCAAATTATTATTGTATAAAATTTTTCAATGTGTTGCTCGAGGAGATTAAACAACTATCATACAGAGGATTTTCAAATAAAGTTAAGGACATTTTGTTGAAAAATCCCATTTATGATTTTAATAATTTTGAAAACATTGAACTTAGATGTGAAATCTTATGTACCTAATAATGACTGACTAAAAACAATAGATGTATATGTAATTGGGTCAATAAATTATTATTATTTGGGGTTTGTCAGGTCTCGACATCATGGTAATGAAGAGGATCTCAGAGGATTGACCCCCCCCCAGCACTAAAAAATCACGTGTATATAGGTTTTGGTAAGGAACACACTTCGAGTTCGAGTTTTACATTTTATCAGCTCCTATTTTGTTTTTTTTTTTTGTCATCACTTTGGAAGCGAGGACTTTTTTTTTAGACCGGGAGCTCATGACATTTTTGGTCTCCGATTTCATACAGCATGCCTTTTGGAGGAGAGAATATTTACCCTGTGACAACAAAAAAGGGATGGTACTAAACCCCTGCACGCTTTCCGGTCATAGGGAAAATTGCATTTCCACTTGCACAAAATTTTTGTGTTTTTCTCTGATTTAATATTGCTTGCCCTTTTGTCAAAAGAAAGTTATAACAAATTTAAAGTCTTTTAATTATAGGCATGCTGTATGAAAACGCGGAAAATCATATTTTTTTATTACAAGATCACATGACCGTTTGAGCCCTTTGGGACCCTCCGAATCGCATGCATATATTTAAAAGACTTTAAATTTGTTATAACTTTCTTTTGACAAAAGGGCAAGCAATATTAAATCAGAGAAAAGCACAAAAATTTTGTGTTTAAGTGGAAATGCAATTTTCCCTATGACCGGAAAGCGTGCAGGGGTTTAGTACCATCCCTTTTTTGTTGTCACAGGGTAAATATTCTCTCCTCCAAAAGGCATGCTGTATGAAATCGGAGACCAAAAACTGTCATGAGCTCCCGGTCTATTTGTCATCACTTGAATTGAAGATAAAGTCCTTTTTGATTCCTGGCCAGCACTTGTGTGTAGAGACGTTCGCAAGCCGTGTTAGATGACCAGCTAGGGTCCGTAATTTCCCGAAAAAAAATTAGGTCTCGGTCCATACCTGCCTTTGTAAAATATTTTTGTCTTCATTTGTTATTCATTGTTAAATTTGATATTTTGATATTGATTGTAAGATACATATATAAATAAATCTTCTTCAAAAATTGTTCTCTATCTTTTGTTAAATTAACTAGCACCCTAAACATAACAATTCACACTCCAAGTTAATCTTTCCCAGTTTTTTAAAAATCTGTCTTAAATTCTTCAGGCATAAACATTCCGGAAACGAGCAATCTGCTAAAAACTTCCTCAAAAAAAACTCCTAAACTTGGAAACTTCTAAATCAAATTACAAATCTCTTCCGTTCAATTCCATCAAATGATCCTTTCTATATGTCAATCCGTATTACCCCTAAATTCGTGTGCGTGCTAAGTCCGTTAACTGTCGGTTTTCTAACCGGTTCGTTTCCCTGATCGGTAAGCAGTCGTGTCGGGACGATCGCTGACCATTACACGCCAAGGAGAAGGTATTAGATGCAGTATTAGTGGTAAGAATAAGAAGACCTAGAAGTGAATGCTTGCGCGACACGATCCCAAGGATTAGGGTTGACAGAAACCACAAGCGTACGCTACATTTCTTTAAAGGACATTGATTTTTTAAGATTAAATTTCATGGTTTCAAGGTTTCTTATACGTATTTGTGGTTTGGAAAGAAAAAAGAATAATTAGTTGGGATTTAATAATAATAGTCAAGTAAGGATTCAACATGTTGGCTTCGTGTAAGAGGTCCCGTTCTAAACCTTGCCAGAACATGGATGATTTTATTCATCGTTTTTATCTTGATTTACCGGATTGCATTTTGTGGAATTAATAACAACACACAGTCAAAGATTTAATTGTACCAGGTCGTCAAGAGCTCTTGCGCATAACAGGTGCGAAGATCAATCCTAAGCGCAGTTTCGTTTCTAGTCGGCTTCAGTGTGGCCTTGGTTAGTATAGAGTGAGTTTCATAAAGCGTTCAGTATGTTAGGTATAGCTAACGCAAGATGAAAAGAAACTGTGCAGAAGATTAGTTTTAGGCAGAACGGGTACAAATTTAAAAAATCAGCTGTGACCACCACATGACCAACCGGCATCACAAAGTACTTGTTTAATTTATACTGCTTTATCAAAACATGTCTCAAATAAAAAAGTTAAAAAGAATTTTACTGGGATATTTTTCTATATTGACTATATAGATCCGACTTTGCGCTCGGTGATTATCATTTATTCCCTATTAAGGGCTTTCTTAGTAGTAGACGTTTGGAAAATGACGACGAAATGAAAATCATAGTAAGAAATTGAATCACTAGCGGCTAATTAGAGGTAGAGTACCCCATAGTCTCCAAATTCTTCTTATTAAAAAATGCATTGAACAGAAATTATTTTATTTTCTAAATTTTAAATAAAATTTGTAATTAACATGTCGCAGGAATTTTGAAAAATCCGTTTTTTGCAAAATTACTCTTAATACAAGTACCAGAAAATAATAATTTAACAGAAATACTTGTAATAGAATAAACTACTAATAAATACTTTTTTAATTTGAATAAGTTATTTTTCTGTTTTACAAAAAATAATATTAAAAATTCCTTCCACATATTTTATTATTATTAATTTATTTTATTTTATTATAATTTTATCTAATAATAAAATAATTGATATATTTTAAGATTTTTAGTTTTACGAACCCCCCCCCCCCCCCTTCTTAACTCACCGAATATTCATCCAATTAAACAAAACAAATAACAACAAAAAAATCTTGTTTCAAACAAATTTTGTCATACATGTTCTTGTCGACGTGTCCCCAAAACCCCATTTAGAATAATATTTTAAGATGTCATATGGGCCCGTGTTTCCCAACCGCCGGTCCGCAGAATTATTTTTATGTATAAGATATATGATTTTTGTGAAAAAATCATGTTAATCTTGTAATTTTTGTCTATTAATTCGGACTTGTGGTCATTTTGTTTAAGCTTTGTAAATCATACTCGCATTGCAAATTCTAGATTAAATTGATTATTATTATAAAATGTCCTTTTCATTGCCTTTTAATTTTTCGTTATTCTTCATAAAAATTTCCCAATTTTTTTTTGTCTTCAAAATACATAAATATGTTTTAAAATTTTTAATAACTGTCATTCGTTTCCATGGTTTCACTGCTGGAATTTTAAATTTTCACATGCCAACGTCAAATATGAAATAACCCAAGCAAGATCCCTTCTCGTGACAACCTAAAAGAACGAAATTCCCATTTAGTTCCGCCTAAACGTTTGGAATAGCCTGTATATCAAAAACATGATGTTAGTGGTACATTTTATTAGGTTTACGGCCGGTATTATCAACCTTTTAAATGCGAGTTTAAGTTCTAAATGTTGTTTAAGTCAAAATGTTCGTCTTACCACGCTCATTTAAAATTTAAGTCGCATTTAAACCGCATTTATCTTAAATGGAGGATCGACTACCAGTTAATAAGTTAAATGGTCATTTAGTTGTATAAACATGACGGCAATAGCAATGTCAGATTCCGATATTTCTTCTGATGATGAATTATTTGAATATTTAAATACAATTAGACAACCAAAAAGATATCTGGAAAGACATGATCATTTTAATTTGTGGAGTGATGCAGAATTTCATGCAAGATTCAGACTGCGAAAAAATACAGTAGTGATGGTATTAAGCAAAATTGAACATGAAATTAAATTCATATCCAAAAGGTAAGGTCATTGTATATTTCTTGTAAAAAAATACACATTTTATATGATTTTTTTTTTTTAAACAGAAATAAATGTTTAACTGCAATGAACCAACTGCTTTTAACCTTACGGTTTTATGCAACCGGTAACATGTTGTTATCAGTTGGTGATTTTTCTGGCGTTAGTAAAGCAACGGCAGGAAGAATTATAAAAAAAGTTTCATTAGCGATAGCCAGATTAAGACCTGTGTATATAAAAATTCCCCAGACATTAGACGACATGGTACAATTAGCAGAAGAATTTCACAGCATTGCTTCTTTTCCATGTGTTATTGGTACAATTGACTGTACACATATAAAAATACAGTCACCGGGTAAGTTAAGCATATTAAGTTAGGTATATTAATAATGTATTATTATTTTAGGTGGAAATGACCCAGAAATATTCCGGAACAGAAAAGGCTATTTTTCATTGAATGTGCAGACAATTTGTGATCCACAATTAAAAATAAGAAACATTGTAGCTCGTTGGCCAGGGTCTTGTCATGACCAGACCATTTTTAATAACTCCTCTATAAAACAAAAATTTGAGGAAAACATATTTCAAAAATATGTTTTATTAGGCGATAATGGATATGCATGCACAAACTACTTAATTACACCTCTTTTAGAAGTGAATAATGAGGCAGAGCGATTGTTTAATGCAGCACATATAAAAACTCGAAATACTGTTGAAAGGCAGTATGGTGTGTGGAAACGGCGATTCCCCGTGTTGTCATTAGGAATGCGATTATCGATGGCTACAATAAAAGCAGTTATTGTTGCTACAGCTATTTTACACAACATAGCAGTTGACGAGAAAGAAAACTTACCTCAAGGAGACGATTTTAATGAAGATATAGGAAATGAAATTATGGGTGTAGAAAACATTCAAAGAAGAGATGCATTCATTAATTATTTTCAAAATTTATTATAATTTCCATACATGTTTATAAAAAATATAATTTTCAATAAAATTAATTAAAAAAACAATAAAAACATTTGTTCTTTCCTTATAAAAAAAACTAATAATAATCCTAAAAACTAATAATAATAATTCCTAATAAAAATAAACTAATGTTTCTGCAATGTTTCTTAGAAACAGGTATAAACGTATATTGCTTATGAGCCCAGAGCTCTAAAAAATCTGTATAAATAGACCCTCAAAAATAACAAAAAATATAAGCGGTTCACTTTTGTAAGAACAAACTAAGAGGGAATTTTGTTTTCAATAGTTTGCACCTTTGAAGCTGTATGTCATGTTGGTATTAAAAAATGTCACTTTTTTAAAATGTCGATCCGTTTGACATATGTCATAATGAAAACTGATATCTTAATTATAGTGATCATAACATTATCAACCTAAAGTCGGTTTTACAGCGTAAGGATGATTTTTAATTGACATTTAAAGTCAGTAACACACCATAAAAGTAACCAAAATAACCAGATCTAGTGTGTTCTTACAAAAGTGAACAGCTTATATTATCTGTCTCATTTTGTAATACGGAACTAACAGTAAAAGTTCATTTTTTATGTTGTATATTGACAATACATTTATAATATTGTCATAGTATTGGTTCACATGGATACGCCAAAGTCTATTTACACCACAACAGTCACCAAATTAACCAGATCTAGTTTCGTATTACAAATTGAGACGGATTATAACAACTTATTTAATTGCAATATTTTCAATTATTACAATAATAAAAATAATACTCAAAGTAATAATTTTAAAAAAACCAATAATTATTGAAAACTAAAATTTTTCAACAATTATTTTGTCTATTAATTCAATTAATTTTTCTTTTAATTTAATAGTTACTTCTTTTTCTTTTTTATCCAATAATAAAACTTCAGTTTTTAATTTACTTTCCTCCTGCTCCGTTATTAGTGTTTTCGATTTTAATTCATAAAGTTTCTTTTTTGCTTCCACACATGACAATGCAGCTTCCGATGCACTGTTTTTCCTATTTAATTTTTGTTTTTCAGTTGTTTTTTTTTGTTTTTCATTATTCTTTTCTGTAAGATCTGAATTTTTGTCGTTATTATTCACATTTGATTTAGTTAAATCCTGTAAATTAAAATAATTATTGTTTACTGTTAAAAAATATATTTATTGTAAAGACTATACAATTTTTGAAAAACTTACTTTATCAAATGAAATTACATTTGTAACAGAAATGTCATTCATGTTGGAGGTGCATGGCTGCGGATTTACTTCAATTGGATGTGATACTGTGTCTTTGATAGGGAATGATATAATCTCATTTAAATTGACATCCTTACTAACTTCAAATAAAATATTTGTCTGGAAATAAAAAATGTTAATTGAAATCAAATAAAAATAATAGATTTGTAATTTATACTAGAAATATTTTTTTACCTCATTATCTATCATTACATCATTTGGAATTAATTCATATTCTCCATCATCATCGTACTCATTTCTCTCACCGTAAATTGTTTTGGGATTTACAATTTCTAATACTTTTTCAAAAATTATGTTGGTTTTTACTTCCGATTCACCACCTCCAGTTTTAATTAAATTTTTTCTCATATCCGTGGCATATTTTCTAGTTTTATTTTTTAAATTTTCATATTTGGATTTTAGTTGTTCGATACCACGTTTCTGCAATGTCCTACAGTTATATTCTGTTAATATCTTATTCCACGCAGCATTCTAAAATTTAAATATTAGTAATTAAATTATTTTGGTGATTTATCAATCATATTTTAACCTACCTTCTGTTGTACTGTGGTCGCATTTGTCAATTTATTTTCAATTATCTGTTTATTTTTTTTAATTATATCTAAAAGAGTCAGAGTTTCCTCTGAAGAAAAATTCTGTCCCCTATTTCTTTTAGTTTTTCCTAATTTTTCCATTATCGCACTTGATTTGAATCAAAATATTTAGGTTAGTAAACAAACAAACATGAAATAAATAACAACTGTGAATATACCCATACGATGTTCATTGGTAAGTTTTGTACTAGTACAACTAAAAACATCGTGCTCCAACTTTTAAAAGGTAGTTAGTTAACTTAAGAGGCAAACAACTTGGTAATACAGGTATTTTCTTAAATGCTCATTTTAATATAAATGACATTTAACTAAATCCTCATTTAGAGTCATTTGATAATACCGGCCGTTAGTCTTGAAAGGGTTAAAAAGAATCGTTGTAATCAGTGCAATAAAAAATATAAAACTTTTTCGATACAAATTACTATCTATACTTGCCGGTCTGCGATTTTTTTCTAGGAAAAAAAGTTGCGAAACGCTGATATAACTATATGAATCCTGTTCGAATCCTAGTTTTGCTCTATAATCATAATAAATTATGTGAAAATATATCCAGCAGTTTTTGCGTGAATCTCGAAGACAGAAATTGAGTTTTTGCGGATATTGTCTTATAATTATCTGAACTTATAGAACCAAATATGAGAACGAAAAATTAAAAAAATTGCAGATGTAGAGTACATATTTTTGGTTTAAACGGAAATAAACGGGAGAATAAATTTTTTAATTTTTGGAAGAAAAAAATTTCAGAAATAGAAATTTTGTATTGAAAATGCCACAAAAAATCAAAAAACCATACTGAGAATTCACCCTAACCTAGAATATTCAATGTAAGTATGATTTACAATAACTTTAACAAAATGACCAAAAGCCCGATTCAGTTGATAAAAGTTAGTAGATTTCAAAATCTAATTTAACTTAAAATAGATCCATCTATTCCGTTTGGAATACACTTTAGCCTCCAATTTTTACTTACAGTGATAGATAGAATTTTCAGAAAAATAAATTGGTTTTCATATTGCTAATAATTTTCTTTCGTCTTTTAATTTCTAGAGGAGCCTCATATATTTGGCACCATTTTAGTTCCCCTCTTCTACATCACGCATAATTATTGCTATGCATACTACATTTTTAAAATAATGCTTCGCTATTCTTTTTCAAAACAGATAATCTTAAAATCAAAATCGTTATCTAATAAAAATCATGGACGTCTATGATATTGGTGTTTATATGACGTCATTGATGTGAGGTCACCAGTCTGCTAGATTATAGGCCAGTGCCTTTAGTAATTGGATGACTTCTCAAGGAATATCGGGTTTCCTACTCACCCCCAAGTAGGGGATGTTTTTTTGTGGTTGGCAATACTGACAACTGAATATCGAGCTGCTAAATTAAATATTTTTTCCTATTGTGTTTTTTTCTCTCAGTGATAGAATTATTTATTTTATCAAGTCAAATATCGAATTACGAAAGATAATAAAGATAATAAGAAAATGGGTCAAGAAAAAAATAAGGGATAATAGATTGAAGACATGAAAGTTGACAAGAAAATATAAGATAGTGTTTCTTGATATGGAAGCCTTATATTGTTTTTCACAGCTAGCGAAAAAACATATTTTCTTGCAACAGAAAAGAAATTATAATTTCACAATTAGTGAAAAATTGTTCAAAGGAAATATTTGAATTTTTACGATAAAACATATTATAATAAAGGTACAAATTATACAAATGTTCGATAAGATTCACTATTTTTTTTATTTTATCTCATTTACTAGCAGTAACGGACTGGCAAAAATTTCCAAACCTGAAAAATTGGAATAAATCGGCCCCCTAGAGTCAAGAGTTGATCCAAGAATCGGCCCTATTGGGCCCAGCCCACCGGGAAATTGCCCGATTTCCCGGCGGACTAGTACTAGTACTGCCACTGGATACTAGTATTTCGACAGTTATGTCATTTTCAAGAATTCGTAACAAATTAATCTTAAAATATAACAAATAAATTATAGTAGCTTCTGTAAAATAGTAGATGCGTCTTACAATTTAAGAAAATTAAATTTTAGAAAACAATTGTACACTTTTGATACCATATCTGATTAATAGATTGCAGGATGGTAAGTTTAAAGACATTCAACACTCTTGCCTATTACCTGTGGAGTTCCACAAGGATCTATTTTAGGACCTCTTTTATTTTTAATTTTTGTCAATGACTTTCCTTCGTGTATTAAAGATTGCTCCCATTTTAAGTACGCTGATAATGCTACGTTGCTGATCAGATTAAAACCTCAAAACGATCTTTTTTTAAAAAAATGATGAGTTAATTCATGATTCGCATATCTAGTTTTCATCAAACCAACTATGCTTGAATTTTGACAAAACCAATAAATTATTAAGTACTTTAAAGCATTCTGAGTACTAATCCAGCGTCAGTAAATTTCCTAGGCGTTCATATAGACCCCATGACATGGAACCATCATGTTCAAAATCTGGCATCTAAACTATGTAGAACCATATATTTAATTCAAAACCTCGTTGACTGTGTATATGTTTTAAAAATGTCCTACTATGCTCTATTTCAATCTCACATATCTTACTCCCTGCTTGCTTAGGGGCATAGTGCTTCAGCAAGACGAATTTTTGCCTTACAAAGACGAGTTGTTAGAATCATTTCTGGGACAACTTACAAAGTGGATTGTAAGCATGCTTTCCGCGATTTATAAATTATGACTTTGCCATCTCTTTATATTTACCAGTGTTTAATTTTCGGACACAAAAATAAGGAGCATTATAAAACTGTGGAACAAGTACATACGTATGACACTCGTAATAAAACTAATTTCTATTTAGGTTTTACAAGATTGCCGAAAACTAGAAATTGTAACTTCTTTGCAATTAAGAGATAAGATAATACTTTATTTATGTACCTTTCGGTTTAAATCTACATATTTGCATTATTAACTTTATATTTCACATAAAAAACTATAATTATTGCTAACTAGGGTATCTTCGCTTCAAATTCCTTCTTCTCTCCAAGACCTCTTCCATCCATGTCCATCCTTGGCCTGAATCACACAGCACATCTTTTCTTGTCTCTTCTTTATATTTCATTTCTCCGCAATTCTTCAGTATGTGCTCTATTGTTTCTCTATCCTCTCCACACAACCTGCACATACTTTGTTCATCCTTTCTCCAGTATTCGTTTTCTCTTTCATCATTTCCGCACCTAAATCTCGCTATTATTTTCTTCTTATCTCCGTTCATTTTTGTTTTTAGGTACTCTGGTATCTGTGTCGTCCAAGTCTTTACATATTTGCCGTTATATCTGGAATTTGTTAGGCTCTCGCTTCTTTCTTGCCCTTGGATATCCCTCATTCTATCTCTTATTTCCAGTGTCACATCTTGTCCTCCCAACCTTTTTATAGATATCTCCCTTGCTGAGTAGCCGTTATATTCAAGTATTTTTCTTCTTTTTACTTCCCATTTGGATTCAATCTTTCTTTGCTTCAATTTTCTTTCTATTTCTGCCCAGCATTGGTTTAACAATTTTTTTTCTGGATGTCTTATTATCCTCTCTTCAAATTTAATTGCACTTTTTGTAGCTTCTATCCTTGTTTTGTACTTCTTTGCAATTACATTTTTAAATGTATTGCCCGATAAGTTTAAATCTCTCAAATTAAATAAATTTCAGGCTAAAGTCAAGGATTTCTTGGAATGTAATCCGTTTTATTCATTTGAAGAATTTTTAAATTTTAATATAAATAGTGCGAACTGCTGGAACTGTTGACTCCAAGTATTTTGTATTTTTTAATTTTTGTATTTCTTTCTATTTTATTCATATTTTATAATATTTTACATTGTTTGCAATTTCAGTAGTAATAAATTACTATTTATATATTGTACCTGACTGACTAAAAACATGTTCTGTACGTGTAATTTTTGTCAATAAACGTTATTATTATTATTATAAAAAAAAAACACACACACACACAGAGCTTACAAGTTTAACGCTATATAACGCTACACTGGAAATGTCCCTTTTATTACTTTTTTAAGGCTTCAATAGTTCCGAAAGTCTCATTTTGAATTTACAACAAAGCAAAAATCTTCTTGTGTATTTATTCCGATTGAATATCATCATTGGCGCGACAGCCCGGGGTGAGCCTAGTTTCCAGGTTTCATTTTATTCCGAATAGTTATCGAAATTCTAGACATAGTGTTACTGAAATTACCTTACTTCGTAAATGAAAAGTCTATCTAACGTAAGTAAACGGAAACGTAATGTTTTTTACTCCAACACCTAAAAGCAATCAAACACAAAATTTGAGAAAAGTTGAGTTTAAAATTCATAGAGTAAAACTTAATCCAAGTTAAATACATTAACCCCCATTTAATATACAGGGTGTAACTGTAAATACAGGGTGTATAGAAACACTCGTCTATTCCCACGTACAGTCACCTAAATAAACAAGTGTAACCCAATCTTAAATACTCAGTCAAATACAAAATTAATGCAGTCCAGTACAGTCAAATGCAAACATATCTCAAATATCCACAAAATAACCATCTTTGTACAGCCCTAGTATTGGTTCAGTATACTGTAACTGACTTAATGCATTATAATTTAGCGCTAAGTGCCGGGTATTGTGTTTCAAACAATTCTTTGACACTGAATTTATTTTTCAGTTGAAATAGTTGTCAATGAAGTTAAGTGAAGTTATGTTAAGTGGAATGCGTAATGGGTTAAGGCAGTGCTTCTCAATATTTTTAGCTCTATGCACCCTTTTCACCACAAGTAATGCCGGGTTTACATTGGTAGAGTAAAAGAGCTAGTAACACTGCAAATCTCAAGTGAGTACTAGTACTCATTTAAAGTGCGTACATTGCTTGTCCTCGTTTTTACTCACGTACAAGTGAGTACTTTTGTACGCACTTTAAATGAGTACTAGTACTCACTTAAAGTGAGTACTAGTACGCGTTTTAAATGGGTAGTGGAAAGGAAGAGAGGGTAGTAATACGCACTTATAGTGCGTACATAGGTATAAAACTCTTTTCTTGAGTGACGTCACAATAAAGCTTTAAAATTCAGCAAAAGTATAAATGTTGATTGAACATCAGAAAAATAGTTTTTAAATTATTATAATCAATAATTTATACACTTTTTTGCCAATTTTCAATGCAATCCTTTTCCAGAATTTATGAAGCTTCATATTTTTCTGTAAATAATAAAATGCGATTATTATTATTTCTTGAATATATTTATTTAAAAAAATTTCAAACCTTTCATATATCACAACTAAAATAATCAAAATGATTAAGTATAAGTATGAACTTAGTTATCATCTAAAATTCAATAAATTATTCTAAACAATTTCTACGAATAATAGAAGATAAAAATTATGATTTTCTCCTTAGTTACATTTTGAAACGTATTATTTTAGTATCTAAAATATAATGTAATTGTCTCGGTAATTATGTCGTATAATAGAATCAATGTTAAATCTTTAAACATATCTAGAAGGTACCTGAATTAATCTGAGCGCATTTATTCCTAAAATAATGCAATCATCACATGTGCTATTATTATATCGCATTTAAATTAAAACTGCATGTTTGTATAACTAACTTTGAGGCTTACAATGATATAATTACTCATACGAAAAATATTCATGCTAATAGTAATATTTGTATTTTCTAAAATATTTATGAATAGAAAAGAAATTCATCGCAAGTATATTGAAACTACGCATTTAAAATGAGTATTAGTACTCACATATAACGCGTATTAAAAGTACGCATTTAAAATGAGTATTAGTACTCACATATAACGCGTAGTTTCAGTTCCGCTTTAGAAGTGAGTACTTGTACTCGTTTTACGTGAGTATTTTGAAGTACTCATTTACAACGAGTACTAGTACTCACTTCAAGTGCGTACACTTATCTCCTTCTTCAAAGTGAGTACAAGTACGCACTTTAAATGAGTAATATAAAAAGTTCATTTAAAAGGAGTACTATTACTCACTAAGATTTGCAGTGAACTAGCGCAAGTAACTAGCAACTAGTTACTATCCCTGTGTAAACAGTTGACATTGTGACTAGTAAAGTACTAGCTGCCAGTAGTTGGACTAGGATAGCAGCTAGCTCGTCGACGTATTTACTAGCTACTGTCTTTTCCCCCACTACGCAAAATTGATTCATTTCAAATTGGCGGCAAGCGGTAACCTGTAATAACAAATAGAAAAAAACCCATATCAGGTAAGTTACAATTTATTTACATAAATTGCGTAACATTGATTTATTAATTGATGATTTTTGAAATCATCTGTGAGATAACTGCCTTTGATACACGAAAAAGATGTTGTAGACCAGTGTTTCTCGACCAAAAACGCACCGTGGACCAGAATAATAAATAATTTTCTAACGCGGACTACTAATAATAATTGATGGTTTATATTTTGCATGAAAACAAATATATTTAATGTGCTACTAAACACATTTATTTTATTTATAGAAAATCACAGAAAGTTTACAGAAAATAAACAAAATATAAACTATTTACATAAAAAATGTGCAAAATAAATTAAAAATAAAACTGCAAAAAACACATATATAAACTTTCGCGGACCACTAAAATTTTTCTGGGGACCACGGGTGGTCCGCGGACCACCTGTTGAGAAACACTGTTGTAGAGTACAATAACTATTTCCTGTGGCTAGGAAATAAACCGTTAATTCCAATTTTATTTTTGCTGGAATCGCATCCCTTATTAGTGTATCAGTTCGTTGTATTAATGGGCTAACTAAATTTAATAGCCTATTAAAATCATCGGGTGTCATTTTTAAACACAGTCTGTACTCTTTTTGATCTTTCACGGCTAATTCACGAAATAGAAGGACTGATGCGCCATGGGTAGTTCTTCTATCAATCCATGTTTTAACCCATTTTTGTTTAGGCTTATATTCTGTACCGAATACTTCAATAAGACAATCAATTATTTCCTCCACAAGAAATGACGTAATTCAAAATACCACTTCTTTAATTGCATCACGCCGGCGACGATGTATATTCATATTCATAAACTATTTTTTGCAAAAAGATAATTTCACTACAAAATCACAGTGAAGATGTCAAATGTGTTTTGACACTTACTATCCAGAAAATAAGATATGTATGTCAATTGCGTATGAACACCTACTATCCTGAAAATAAGATAGTAGAGTAAAGTGCGTAGTACTTGCGCTAGCTACTAGCTCTTTTACTCTACCAATGTAAACCCGGCATAAAGGACGGTCTCCAATTGACGTAGACGTAGAATTCTACATCTACTTGAAAATATAAGTAATAAGAAAAAGCATGCTACGGTTTCCAATCAAACGTAGATGAACGTAGACGTAGAAACGTCACGTAGAATATCCATATTTTTATATTTCACGTCTACGTTTTTACGTCATTCCCCCTGGGTAGAACTCTTCTTGGTTGAGAACCTCTGGGTTAAAGATTTTTCTTGGTGTCAGGTGTTAGATTTCATGGTTGAAAATGGAAATTTTTGAGTAAAAATAGATATATATTTAAATATACAAGTATTGAAGTTTCTAATGGAATCTTGTACTTACATTTTTTAATAATTTATATGAGAAATGTGATACTGGTCGAGAGAAGTTTAAATATTAACAACGACTCTTCAAAATATCGATTTTATAGACTATTTATTTTTATGTTTCTTTTCAATTTCTATATTAAAATTCATGAGCTACTGTTGCTACTGTAAATACTGGAGCTACTGTAACAATCTGGTTGTAGAATATTTAGGATTTCATCGATATAACCAAGAAACTCATAACTCTTATAGACCGGGAGCTCATGACATTTTTGGTCTCCGATTTCATACAGCATGCCTTTTGGAGGAGAGAATATTTACCCTGTGACAACAAAAAAGGGATGGTACTAAACCCCTGCACGCTTTCCGGTCATAGGGAAAATTGCATTTCCACTTGCACAAAATTTTTGTGTTTTTCTCTGATTTAATATTGCTTGCCCTTTTGTCAAAAGAAAGTTATAACAAATTTAAAGTCTTTTAATTATAGGCATGCTGTATGAAAACGCAGAAAATCATATTTTTTTATTACAAGATCACATGACCGTTTGAGCCCTTTGGGACCCTCCGAATCGCATGCATATATTTAAAAGACTTTAAATTTGTTATAACTTTCTTTTGACAAAAGGGCAAGCAATATTAAATCAGAGAAAAGCACAAAAATTTTGTGTTTAAGTGGAACTGCAATTTTCCCTATGACCGGAAAGCGTGCAGGGCTTTAGTACCATCCCTTTTTTGTAGTCACAGGGTAAATATTCTCTCCTCCAAAAGGCATGCTGTATGAAATCGGAGACCAAAAACTGTCATGAAGCTCCCACGTCTATTATGACACGTTTTGCTCCCGGTCTATTATGACTATGAGTCTCTACGGTAGATATTATAGCCATACAGAGCTGGATAGTATTTAGAATAAAAGTTTGAAATACTATTTTAAATACTTCTAGTATTTTAGATACTAACTACATGTCTTACATAGTTTTTTCCTTTCAAAAAAATAATGTTAAAATACTAATTAAATAATATATAATATTGGTTGTTTTAAGTCATAAGTTCCGCCCCTCTGATTTCGTATACATTGAAAAACAGATTTAAATTGTAATTCCAACAATTTCCACTGGTTATTAAATTTACGCTATTAAAAATTAAATGCAACATTTGCCAAAATATAACTAGAATTTTGAAAAAATAATTTAAACAAAATAAAAATGCAAAAAAAAATAAAACTGTCACCAGACGGGAAGCGAATCCTAGCTTGCAACTTAGAAAGCGAGAGGGCTAACCATTACACTATGAAAGCGTACTGGTTTACTGTGTTATATAACGTTTTAAATATTTTACATCGTCAGAAGAAAAAAAAAACACAAAAATGCGTTATTTTCCGAAAACATAAACAGATCAAAAATTCCTGTTGTACTATTCCGGTTCACACTAATGTACATTACTTATATTTTCTTCAGATTTTTAGTTTAAACCATCTGGGCTACAGGATGTGGGACAATTTCTTTTGCACGATTTTGACCAAAATGGCGTTAATATAATTTATTTTACAAAAATAAAATTTTAATCGTTAATCCACGTACTAAGGGCTATCATTTGAAACCCTACGCAGAATTTAAAAAAAAACAAATTTCAATGAGCACATATTTGTTTTTATTTTTAGGGGGATATGTTTTTTAGATGTTTTAGAATTTTTCCTATGTGCGGGTCAAAGAGTTGTATAAGCATGCCAAATTTCAACTCGCTAGGTTTCGCTGTTTGGCTACAATTTTTACCAAACAAACAGACAGATAGACAGACAGACAGACAATCAGACAGACAGACAGACAAGCAGGCAGACAGACAAGCAGACAGACAGACAGACAAGCAGACAGACAGACAGACAAGCAGACAGACAGACAGACATACAGACAGACAGACAGACAAGCAGACAGACAGACAGGCAGACAGACAGACAGACAGACAGACATACAGACAGACAGACAGACAGACGGTATAAGGGTTTTTTGGTCATACCTACAAAGCCCTAAAAATGTGCTCAAAACTGTTGTATCAGAAATCTCATTTTATTAATTGATCTTGATTCAGAACTTCCGTAAAATTTTAATAATTAATGAAGTTAAACATTTATTTTCAGTTCAATTTTCGGAGTAGGTAAGTAGAAAGAGCAGTTGTCATAATATTTATACATCCTAATATTTTCGTTAGATTTAAAATGTTGTTTGAGATTAAGCGTAAAGCGAAAAGCGACAGGTGGAAAAGACGAGTCTCAAACATTGACTTAAGTTCTTTTGGTAGATTTCTCAGTACGATCCACACACATACACACACACATGTATACACACAGAACCATTGTTAGCAGTTGCCTACGCACTTAAGTACTGTGCAAATAGAGAATACACTACTCCATGTTGACACTTTGTGAATAACGTGTTTGCAATCAAACACTTTCTCACACAGACTCCACAAATATTACCCAGACGGCAAATAGCATTTATTTTTTTCAACTCCCAATTCGGTAATCATAATAAAAATCAACTTTTTCAATGGAGATATTTTTAAAGTGACTAATTACTCCACAAAAAAAATACCATGGGAAATAAGTTTAGCTTAGAACATTATTTATTTTTTCGCAGTCTAATGGAAAATTTTATAATACGAATGTTACCTTATATGTTTTTACAAACGACCACTATAGTGCGTTCGAAGGTGAGTTTGCAGTATAGCTCTTATGGAAAAAGGGAGCGGTGTTGCCAAATGTTGTAAAAGTGTCAAATGTGTCAATTATAATAATATGAAAAACTCGTATTATTTACAAAAATCAACTCATATAAAACTGAAAATAACAGTCAACAAAAACAAATGGCCATATGTAGAATACTGCGTCTTCACAGATCAGCGCGTTTTAGAGCTGGCAACGTCGACAAGCAAGAAATGGATAGTGTCATTGTGTAAACCCATTAGAGAGTATGAAAAAGAACTACTCCATATGCCCTGTACTGCAAACTCACCTTTGAGCGCACTATAGATGGCAATAAATGTCATTAATACATTCGTAAAATTTTACATTTGGTATTGTGAAATCAGTGGCAGTTTATAAATTGACCGAGTAGTTTGTTGGCAGTGAACGTTAAAAAAAACAAGTTTGTGAAAAAAATGGATATTAATGGATCTAGGAAGGTTTTCGTTGATTGATTTTTTACGATTTTAGTAAAGGCAACTTTGTTCAACTTTTGGTAATGATGCACCATCAGAAAAGACTGTTTACAATTGGTTTGCAAAATTTCGTCGTTGTCATACATCAGTGATGAATCTCGTGAAGGTCGACCAAAATCGGTTGTGATTAAAAAAAACATCGATGCTGTGCGCAAAATGATTGAAGAAGATCGGCATGTGGCTTACCGTGAGATAGAGGCATCCTTTGGCATATCGCAGACTGCAATACATTCGATTTTGCATGAACATTTAGCTGTGAAAAATATCTGTGATGGATTCCGCATAATTTGACCGAAGCTCAAAAAGGCTCGTGTTGATTGATGTAAGGAAATGCTAAAAAATTTCAACCTGGGCACTGCAAAATCCGTATACATAATAATATAATAATAATAATAATAATAATAATAATAATAATAATAATAATAGTAATAATAATAGTTTTATTGACCAAATAACAAGTACAAAGAACTGCTTTCAGTCAGTCAATACAATATTATGAGACAAAATCATACAAATTCATCAAAATTAACGTTGTTAAATTCATCAATTGTGTACAATGGATTATTTATAAAAAAGTGTTTAAGTTTAAGTTTGAATTTGTCTAGTGGTAGTGTAGTAATAGTCTCTGGTAAAAGATTATAAAATTTCACAGCAAAGTAATTTGAACAATTCCTGGATTTACAACATCGTTACAGGTGATGAAACTTTATTCATATGAACAAGAAAATAAGCAACAATCCACTGTTTGGATCTTCCTGAACCGAAACCGACAAAAATTCACGAAGCACTTCCAAGAAAATAATAATAAATAACGAAAAAGAAAAAGCAAAATCATTGTTTTTAGTTTTCTCGTTTTTATTTGTAGTCTTTACTTGTACTTAAATGAAATTTTCCGAAATAACAATTGAAAAATTTTGGATTTCTGTTCAAGCCAAGTTTAAAATTATTTCTGAGAAAGCCATTAAAATTTTATTACAATTATCCACATCGTACTTACATGAGCTTGATTTTTCAACATAAATGAATATTAAGACCGTTCAGAACTCTAAATTTAATGCATATCCTTTGTCGATTGTAGTTAGTGCGTTGTTTTAATGATACAAACATTTAAACACACATTGGCTATCTGACTTTAGCAAACCTAAAAAATAATGTCACATATATTTCAACAAATTTCGGAAATCGTGAAACGAAAAAGAATTGCTGTTATAATTTTGTTATTAATTCATTTTCAGAGCTGTAAACGCTTTCGTTAAACGTTAAAACTATCTGATGATTTTATACACAATGCATAGTTCTGTTTATTATAAACATATGTTCAGAACAGTGAAACCCTTGGTAAAATCTGTATGGATATGCGTATGCACTATGTTATGGACCTATATAAACCAGGCTTAAATCATGATGAAGTGGTGATATTACCCTGCACATAATACTGACATATTTTGTATAATACGATGGATCAATTAATGTTGATATCAACAGCATGTATTAGCTGGTCTCTCTTCATATTCAATAAAATACAATTAAGCCAGTAGACGTATAACAAAAAACCGCAAAAATCTTATTAATACATCTTTATAATCCAATTTAAAATCATGAATAGCAAGCAAATAGCGTAAAATATCATCACCTCTTGAGCACATGTGCTGTTTTTAATCACGTACCCCCTTGTACATCTGCCCGATACATTTGCATATGGCGAGACCAGAGCTCCGAGCCCCGAGCAGGCTAGAGCTGGGTGGCTTAGTGTATCTCCAGCACAATCAACGTGCCGAGTTCACAACAGTAGCGGAACGAATATATACAGGTTAGTTGGGCCCCAAGCTAACATCATCGAGATACGAATCTATAAACTGGATACAGATGCAACACATCCAAAAAGGATTCAACATAGAGATAGATGGTATTGTAGTTTTATATAGTGTTTGAATGAATAAGGAAAGGATTACTGTGGGATTTTATATTTGGTTCTAATAATTTCAAGGGCTGGTAGAAGATTTCGGTACTATGAGAATTTATATTAATAAAATTGGAGGCTATATCTGTTTTATTTTTTCGGCTTCATATCTGGTTTACACACGTTTCAAGTAATTATATATATATCCATTTTTCTGTCTGTTTGTCCGAGATTCACGCAAAAACGGCTGGACATATTTTTACGAAATCTAGTATGATGAGTAAAAGCACGATTCGAACATAGGCTATAAATCATTTCAAACTTTTTATTCTAGGGGGCTGTTGCGGGGTTCAAACTGTTTAATAAAAAAATTACAATATCTCCCTTATTGTTGACTTGACAGAAAAACATATACAATAAAAATTGTTTATAGTAATAAAAAAAAAATCTTTTTTCTTCAATGCATTTTTTCAATTAGATGAATATTTGGGGAGTTATTGAGGGACACTCTAAACTTAATATCCCAAAAATTTCATTACTTTTACTAAAAAGAAATTATTTTATATTTAATTTATCACCTTCGAAATACTGTCCTTCTAGGGTTGCACTACGCTGCCAAGTCTTTTCCAGTATTGGAAACACATTCTGCAGTCGCTTTTTGAAATTGCTTTTATATGTTTCAGTTTTTTTAACGTTATAAATACTTGTGTGAGAAATTTCCAGCTCTTTTTTGAGTAAAGCGTACGAGAAGGGACTTACAAATAAGAAACTTTAGAAAAATTTAAATTAGCAAAGGAAGACGTTGATAAAGAAACCTTGGATAGGCTTGAAAGAAGATATCAACAAGTTTGTGGAAAATGATCACCAAATATGCTCCATTATTATCGACAACGTTTCAGCATTTTTCGGGAAGAGCCATGATACCATCGGTGAAGAACTTCTGTGGTTTCTGATTGAAAAACTGAATCAAGTGGTTTTGACAGGCTTCTTTTGAAACCAGCTTAATTCCATTGAGAGAATTCTGCAGAGATCGGAATAGGTGATAGTCAGAGGGAGCTATGTCTGGACTATACGGTGGATGCAACAAAATGTCCAAACCAAGCTGTTGCAATTTTTGAAGGGTCATCAAAGAAGTGTGTGATCTTGCGTTGTCATGATGAAAGACAACACCTTTCCTATTATTTAATTCGAGCCGTTCTCTTTCAATTGCCTGGCGTAATCTCTCTAATTGTCCACAGTAGAGTTGAGAATCAATCGTCTGACCAACTGGAAGTAGTTCATGGTGGACGATTCCCTTCCAGTCCCACCGCACACACAGCATCACCTTGTTCGGCGTCAATCCTCGCAAACGCTTGTGACGGCTCACCATCCCTTGTCCACGATCTTTTACGCTTCCGATTGTCGTACGTGATCCATTTTTCATCACCGGTTTATGACATGTTTCAGAAATGACTCGATTTCATTGCGTTTCAGCAGCGCATCGCAGATGTTAATTCGGTCTATCATGTTTTTCACGCTCAACTCATGAGGAACCCATATATCGAGCTTCTTTTTGTAGCCAGCTTTCCGTAAATGGTTCTAAACAGTTTTGTGGTCAATGCCTAGCTCCGTACCAATATCGACACTGCTGATATGCCTATCTTGCTGGACTTTTTAAGAATTTCATCAGCTTTTTCTCTGATTGGACGACCAGAGCGTGAGTCATCTTTCACATTAAAGTTACCAGAACGAAAGCGCAGCAGATTTTGATAAAGTACCTTCACCGTATACAGCACAAATTTTTTCACAAGTCTGCGCAGCGTTCTTCTCTTTGTCGTAATAATATTGCAAAATATAGCGCAATATTTCATTACTTTTCTCCATTTTCAAACGCAAACAACTTTCCACCCACTGCACAAAATTTGATGTTTAGACACTCAAAGTAACGCTCGAACTGTCACCTTTCCAACGAGCGCTTAGTGGTGTCGCTGCGATCTGTGTTTCCTGAGTTATTTGCAATTGGCGTCGTCTATCGGCAAAAACGCCATAAACTTTTTACCAGACCTGATATCTCAAAAAACTGCATAAACACTTTAAGCAGCTGGTAACATGAGCTTAAAGTTACATTACGTTAAAAGTACATTTTGTCAATTCACATCTAAGGTACTTTTTTGAAAATCTAGGAGCAGTTATTGAAGAACATAGTGAAAAATTTCACCAGAATGTTAAAAAATGAAAATGTAATGTCGAAGTAGATATGATGTGAAAATGATGGCAAACTTCTGTTGGAAAGGATATTTCTAATTGTACGAAACAAAGAGAAAAAGATTCATCTTGACGCCTTTGTATTATGATTTGTTCAGGTCGGTGCATAACTCTTTAACTGGACAGTGGTTTTGAGATGTACATAGTTGAGACACGAAAATGTATCGACTAATTCACTGCTTTAAATCGATATATTATATATTTTGAATTTTAGTTGTAAGAAATTTCTTGGATCTGATTTTATAAATTCTGTCCATCATTGTCGACATTTAATTATTCAAACTAGAAGTTCTTTTGATATATTAATTTACTTCCGACTAGATTATCTTAGTAGATGGTATTTCTAATGAAAAAGATTTAGAACCTCTGTATTAAAAAGCAAAACAATACAGTTTCGCTCATAAACTTACAAATCATAAGTAGTAAAATCCTTAATATCCATAAAACAATAAAACTAAAAAAAGAATATGTGTTCTAATCTCAATTTCAAAATAATTTACAGCGAGCAAAAGCTGGTCGTAAATCTATTTTACTACAAATAAATCAATCTTGGTTTTTTTGTCTCCATGAATCATATGTCTATAGAAGCATACAAGGTAGCTAGAAGCCTGGAGCCCTAAGAAGCGAGAGATAAAGCGGTCGCTAATAAAAGACCCAAATAAAACTAACTGATTTGTATCAGCACTCGAGATGAAGCGAACCGTGAAGAGATTCCTGTAGGGACAAACCACGGAATCCAACGTTATATTCAATGCAACTACAATAAGAAGACTTCTGATATCTTATTATTGTTTGCTTGGATATTGTTTAAATTTAGAATAAAAGTACTTTTCTTACATCAATGTTCAAATTCTGAATTAGATTTATATGTAGAATAATCAAATAGGGATTTATTTGCCAAAGTATTTACAGTAAAATTTTAAAAATAAAAGACAATGTCTTATTTACATATACCTGTAAAACAATTAGTACCAACTGTACAATTTAGTTAAAACTAACAAATTTTGGTTGCTAGGGGAAAAAGGCAAAAACCTAGCACTTGTTTGACTTATAATTATAGTAGTATATGTTTAATACGCTCATGTTTACATTTTTTATATTTTAAGTCACTTAGGCCCGGCCTTTCCACCTTCAGATAAAGTTCCAGGTAACTATCTGACAGATAAGGTTGTAACTTCATCTGCTGAATAAATGTCAATACCAGTCAGTGAATCCAATACGTCAGTCTCATTATACGTTAGATAACTATCCGATAGATACATTTGTATAGAAAGAAGGGATGACATTTACTCAGCAGATGAAGTTACAAATAACCTATCTATCAGATAGTTACCTGGAACTTTATCTGAAGGTAGAAAAACCGGGCCTTAATGTATAGTTGCCCAAGTTTTTAATTAAATTACTGGCACTAATAGTACATTTATCGAAGAATTTTTTTGTGAGTGAAAAAACATGTTCTTTCACGTAGTCAATATTCAATTCCTGGTGCATTTGTGTTATTTTTGTCCATCTGGGATAGTTTCCAATATTTCTGAGACACTTACTCAGTTTTTAATAATGTTTTAAGAATTGTAAGATGGAAATAAAGACAAACTGAAAAAGTTAGAATACGATTGTGTACGTTAAAAAATTGAAGTGAAGTGTGAATTTTCACACATTGCAGGGTTTGGCAGGTATATAATAAGTGAAGGCATGCTGAGTGTGTAGGACAAATTTTGCTTTGTAGTAATCACGAAAAATGAACGATATTTTTAAAATAATTTATCGTCTGTTAATGTAAGAGCTTTAAAAACAAATTTTATGTTAAAATACTTTTTGTTAATTTTAGTTCGAATATCTAATACCATTATTTAGGTTTCTAAATATGTGCAGTATTTTTTTTTATAAAGCAAGGTTCCCTATGATTTTAAAAATTGCGCCTATGGCTTCCATTGGTTGTTTTAAGTCATATGCTCCCCTCTGGTTCCGTATACATGACACATAGAATGAAAATATAATTCCAACAATTCCAACTGGGTATTAAATTTACGTTCTTAAAAATTAAATGCAACATTTGCCAAAATATATCTAGAATTTTAACAAAATAATTTAAACAAAATAAAAATGAAAAAAAAGACAAAAAATAAAATTCCTCTGCCCGGGAACGAACCCTAGTTTACTGCGCAGCAAGCGATCAGGCTAACCATTAGACTAGGATACGCCTTCTAGTATAGTGTGTTACATAACTATAAATTTTGTACATCGTCAACAAAAAAACACAAAAAATGCGGTATTTTCCGAAAACATAATCTGTTCAAAAATTCCTGATGTACTATTCCGGTTCACACCAATGTACATTACATAGAATTTTTCCAGATTTTTAATTTTAACCATCTGGTCTACAGGGTATGGGACAATTTTTTTTTGGCACAATTTTGGCAAAAACGCATCTAAATAATTTATTTTGCAAAAATAAAATTTTGATCGTTAGTCCACGTACTAAGGGCTTTAATTTGGTACCCTAATCAGATTTTTTTTTCGATGAGCACTTATTTGTTTATATTTTCGGGTGATATTTTTTTAGATGTTTTAGTATTTTTCCTATGTACGGGTCAAAGAGTTGTATAACCATGCCAAATTTAAACTCTCTAAGTTTAGCCGTTTGGCTACAATTTTTACCGAACAGACAGACAGACGACAAAATGACGGTATTAGGGTCATACCTGCAAAACCCTAAAAATTATAATTTTTGTTATATGGATTTTATACATTTTTACGATTTTGTAAGTATAACCAAGCAAAGCCGAGTTATGTATTAAGTTGTGTCCACCTTATCAGCCCGTTATTAGGCCTGTTGAGAAATAAATTTTGTAAGACCAACTCGTATTTGTAAGTCACTTGGCACAGTTGGTACGTTCACACTATGAGTGCTGGCGAGGCTTTCTTTGGTTTTAATATATCCACTTTAATATTTTTAGTTACCAACTACTAAATGGACCAATCACAAGTCTAGCAGAAGACGTTAATTTTGACAGTTTTGTTTTGAATATTTTGTCAATATGAAGAGATTTATGCGCGAAATTTCTGCCTTTACAACTTTGGCTACAATTTTAAAAAATACAAAAAGACGTAAACGATGTAGAGTGTTACCTTTTCTCCAAAACCGCGATTGGGATAATCTCGTACAGAAAGTGAGGTTATACATCTTAATTTAACTGGTAAATCGGATATATCTGAACCCTGTTGTGTGTTTAATTATTTTCATTAATTATAAATCAAGTGTCAAAGTGTCAACACAACCAACTATGTCCAACCAGAGAATGACAAAGGGGAGCAAGAGAGAGATGGAGAAAAAGAGAGAGAGAATGAGAGAGAGAGAGAGTAACCATGTGTAATTACTTATGCGTAGATCAAATCTCTAAGTGAAAATTACACATATAACGCAAACGATTAATACGTAATGCAAAACAACTCTAACTGTAAGTTATATACCTTTTTCTCTCCATCTTTATTGCAGTGTTTTGCATACCAATTCGCCAATAACACATTTCACGAACAAAGACAAACAAACCTGCTGAAGCGAGAAGAGGACAAAATACAAATACTATTAAAAATTCCATTAGATGAACATAATTTTTGTAATGTTGTTAGTGTTATCAAACATTTAATCTACAAATAAAACAAATATCACATTCTATTCATATTTTGCAAATTCATCTACCATCTTCAATTTACACGGCACGTAACAATGAACAGGACCGTAACAGGAGGGTAAATATTTAATTAATTAAACGTTTTTAGGTCAGTGATTATTATCTTTGTATAATTAAGCTCAAATCGATACGCCTTAGAAGACTGCAACTTTAATGATATTAATTTTTAATTTTATATGAAATTTTATAGGGTATAGGCATTAAGGGTTTCTTTAAAGTGTAATATGGGTTCCGTGGAGCAATTTTGAAATATAGGATGAGTAGTATAAGGATACAATATTCAATAACTTTTAAAGTTTCGTAGGCATATCTAACCCTCGAAAACTGTAGGCATTAATTACTCACAAAAACAACTTGCAGCAAAAAATTACGTGGATTAACGAAGGGACAATAACTCTTAACATCGAATGTAAAGTAGCTTAGAGACGTAGAAAAAACTGATGGAGGATAATTCTAAACATCGAATATAAGTATTAGAGATGGGCGATATTTCATTGACGGTAATTTTACTCACAGTGATTTTCTCTTAAAATTATTCCTCTGGAATCCCAAAAGACGGCATAACCTTACCAGCTGCTGGCATCATCTTGGCCTCCTTCGGAGTTGATTAACCGCGTGCTATCCACGTTTTAATTGTTCTTTGGTCTCCGGTGTGTAAGGATGTATGGACGTTTCATCGAGAGTTACAAAACGTCGCAAAAAATCTTTTGGTCGCTCAACAGACAAGTATGTCACACGTTTTACAAATAGGAGGCTTCTCGCCTCGAAGGAGGATTCCATGAATCCACTAGCGATTATTCCTGCACCTTTACGTTTGAACATATCAAGACATTGCTGGGAAATAGACTCCGATTTTAGTAAAAATACAGTTTTAAGTTATAACATAATATTGGGGTAAGGATTATGAAAAAAATATTTAAAAAATTCATGCTTTCCTAGTTTTTGAGTTAGAGCAGATATGGGTCAGTTTTTTGCCAATAGTTTCAAAAATTTTGCCCAAACTTCAAAATTTTGTTGATACATATTTGTACCAACTTTCAATAAAAACGGAGACAAAAAATTTTTGCTTAAAAAATCACGATTTTTTAAGGTCTACTACCCCTTACGATTTGTTGAATTTTTTTCATTTTAAAGTTCTCACCTCGAAGGAGGATTCCGTGAATCCACCAGCGATTACTCCTGCACCTTTACGTTTGAACATGTCAAGATATTACTGGGAAATAGTCATTCGTACTTGATATTGGGCGTTTGTTACCAAACGCGGTAGCCATCTCCCAGTGAGCTTTGTCATGTCCAAATGTTGATGTAAAATGCAATGTGCGCGGTTATTTGAAATGCCTACTGTCTCTGCTATCTCTAGCAATTTTAGTCGACGATCGTTTATTACGATTCCGTCGAATTTTCTAACAGTTTCTTTATCGATAACTGTTTTTGGCCTACCAGAACGTGGTGCATCCTCTATGCTTCACTGACCACGTTTAAATTCTCCAATCCAGTTTGAAACTATTGCATATGAAGGAGCACACTCACCAAGAACTCAGTCTAACTTCATTGTTATATCTTTAGTATTTAAAAAGAAATGTTTTATCATCGTACGGAATATTGTATGGATTTTATTCATGATTAAGAAAATGTTCATAATTTATTGCTTTAGCTGACTGTCGCGACTATACTGTATACACATATGGAAGTGAATCTTGAACTTTACACAAGAACAAGAACGCCGGCTGAGAATCTTTGAACGTAAGATATTTTTTCGGTCCTGTCCAAGAGAATGAAATATGTAGAATCAGAAGCAATGATGAACTGCGTGATCTTAAAAATGACCCGATGGGATTGAATTCATAAAAAGTTCCAGAATACGTTGGATCGGACATGTCATCAAAATGCCCTACAACATGCCAATGAGAAGAGTATTCGTAGCGTTCCAGGTACAAACAGACCAAGAAGAAGACCTCGAATGAGATGGGTGAACAATGTGTACAAAAACCTGCAAAGAGTCGATACCCATAATTGGAGAAGATTTGCGCGTGACCGCGGAAAATTGAAGAAGTTTGTGGAGGCGGCAAAAACCCTCTAATGGTTCTAAAAGCCAATTGATTTATTAATTGATTGATATACGAAAGATTAGGCTTTGAAAACATATGAACAAAATGCGCCCGCAACTGCGTCTTTTGGTTCGTTCTAGACATTTTCCAATCACCCTCCGTACAACCAAAGAAAAGGGTGTAAATTCTTAATCATTTAATCTGAATCCCGCACTGTATATAATATTTGCAACAAGTTGATACAGTGCAGCAATGGCACGTTGATACCCACACGAACTTTCATTTACCCGTAGTCTTGTAATTATGATCTCGGATGCGAGCGGACGATGGGCGCTAGGCTGTCATTGCCGAGCCTGGGCGGTCGGACATCACTGGTTCAGACCCGCACATAACCCGACACACGAATAAACAATACTCGATCAATTACCAACCTAATCATATGTTCAAACACATCAGCTACAATGTATTGATTTTTGTTTTTTATGATGGTGAAATTGGTAGTTAAAAAGAAGAAGTAACGGGGATAAAAACAAAAGGAATAAAGTGGTATGTTGTTTTTTTACTGGGTACATTGTTATTTACTGAAGGAACATGGAAGAAACGTGCTGAATTTATTGATTTGATTATATCTACTAGTTGAAGTATTCTCAACTACTGTGTTTTAAAATTATTATTCCAACAGATATATTCTTTCAATGCAGTGCTGGATTAATAATTTTATCTTATACAGTTCCGCACTTAAAGTTGTTTTTGCCTATTACTGAGCATTGTCTGATTGATTTTTGGCCCTCTCATTAACGGTTCTTCATCAATTTGATACTGAACATACGTCCCCGTAGATTTTTCCATTGCCGTCATTCGTTAGCTGCGAACTCCAAAGAATAAAAATGATAAAAGACGGACACTTAAGTGTAGGGTGCCTTAAAAATTTCATATTTTATATTTTTAGTGTAGGGTGCCGTACTCCGGCAACTGTAGGGCAACTACTCTTCTAATGATATACAGGGACATATGTATTAATCAAAAACTTTTTTTTATGCACCCAATACCCCAGAGCAGCGGTTCTTAACCAGGGGATCCCGACCCCCAGGGAGGTCCCGAAAAGACCTATGGGGGTCCCGAATTTAAAAGAAAAAAAAAATTTTTTTACCTGTTTTTGCTTTTAAAATTACAATAAACTTACTTATTAAACAATAAATTATTAAGAACATTTAAAATATTATTTCAAAAATTTTCTTGGGGGGTCTAGAAAATATTTTACGCTAGTTGTGGGGGGTTATCCATAGCAACATGATCTTTTTTTTTCGTTAATTTAATGTGGAGATCTGTAAACTTTGATTTGTAGATTAAGACATGGAAATTCATTTTTAAAAACTGTTTATTTTAACCCATTTTTTGACAAAAATGTATTGAATAATTTTTGTTCCACACTCTGTAACTCAGAGGGGTTCATTAAAAAATCTGAAAATATTCTAAGTAATACACAGTAATGTGACCTAGAGCAGCGTTTCCCAACCGCCGGTCCTCGGACCGTCACCGGTCTGAGAAATTTTTTTGCCGGTCCGCGAGATATTGTTACAAAATTTCCGGGTTTGTAGTTTGGAGGGGAGGACCTTTTGTTTTTGCTCATTTACATTTTGGAGGTGAAGACTTTTTTTTTTTGCTCAACACTTACATTTTGGAGGTGAAGACTCTTTTTTTTGTTCATAATTTGTATTTTGAAGGTGAAGACCATTTTTTGCTCATCACTTTTTTTCATCATCATTGTAATAATTTTGCGATACCCATTACTTTCTAAACTTGCCGGTCCGCAATTTTTTTTAGGTCGCTTACCGGTCCGCCATGAAAAAAGGTTGGGAAACGCTGACCTAGAGTAGTACAGCAGGAATTTTTAACGGAAAATGTTTTCAAAAAATGTTTTGTGTTAATAATGTTCATTATTTTTAACAAAATTATTTTGGAGTATGAAATAAAAGCTATTTAAACGTATAAAAAGAAAATTAAAGTAATTAAAAAAAAAAATAATAATAAGTGATTTTATTCAAAATTTTTTCCACAAAATTTCACCCCGTCATCTAAAGGGCTGGTTCTAAAAAATCTGAAAAAAAGTAAAGTAATGCATATTTATGTACTCGAAATAGTGCAAATTGATTTTTTTAATAGATTATTTTTCCGAAAGATCAGTTTTTTGTATTATTGAAATTATTATTTTTTTAAAAGAATTATTATCAAAATATTGTTAATTATGATGCGAGCACGCAAAAATGTACCCAAAAGTAACGCTTTGTCTCTGTGCTGGCCACCATCACTTACTACAGACCAGGGGCGTGTTGTAGAAATTTGGGGGGTTGCAATTTTTATAGGTACCAGTTAATATAGGTTATATAATTTACTAACTATACATGTTTTCTTCATAAACATTTATGTTTGTACAAAAATTTGTATAATGAAATGAAATTGAACTAAATTTCAGACTAACCAACATTTTGCCTTATTCCTCTCCACCAAATAATAAACTATGGAAACGGAAAAATGCATTTTTTACACCACAAGCAGGCACGTATCAGGGGGCCTGAGCCCCTTAAGTACTAAAAAAATGCGTGATTTTAAGGAATATACTTGAGTTTTCACTTCTTTATTTAAGTTTTAAAGCTAATGAGCTTCTTTTTTTTACAAAGAATACAAAATACAAGTCATCAATTGTATTTTGGTAGCGAGGACCATTTTTTGGTTATCACTTGTATTTTGCAAGCATGGGCTGTTTTTTTTTTTTTGTCATTACTTGCATTTTGTAAGCCAGGACCTTTTTTTGTCATCATTTGAATTTTGAAAGTAAACTCCTTTTTGGTTTTTGGTCAGAACTTGTTCTGCATCGATACTTTCTCAGTACCGCATATCCCTATCCATAGCATGTCTATTATAAACCAGGCTTAAATCTTTAGAGAATTAATTCTTCGACGTATAAGCGCATACCTAATTTTAGAATATCTTTCCTCAGATAACCCCAAAAGCTTCAATATATCTTAATCCCACAACGCTTCTAAAAACATTTTTTTTTATCAAAAATTTTCCATTCTTCAGTCTATTCAATTAATTCAATGAATACATCAAGTTGACTTAATCTCTTATCATATTTTGAAAGTTGAATCGTGGTCCTATTGTTCGTCCCGTCATCTATTATCGGCTCCACTTTATTATAATACAAAATGGTGTCCGTTATTCTGTTGTTCCTACGCATATAACGTCATCGATTATATCAATATTACGAACTGAATTGGACGGATAGATACTGTGAAATTGATTTCATGTCAAATTTAAAAATAGTCGTGACTTGTTTAAAACAATGTATACCAATTATGTATTTCGTGGTATAGTTTGTTTCACGAATGTTTGAACAGGTTTGTTTGTATTGGGTAACAATAGCTTTCAATATTTTGTTTTAAGTTTCGATGATACTTGAATTTTTTTTATGGAAATTTTGATGAAAATTAAACACTTCAGATTGTGTTTGAGTTTTGTTTATGTCAATCTTGTTTATTAAATTTAAAATTAAAATTATAAATCTTTTTTTAGAGCTTTTGGGTTAATTCAACAATGCATTGCACACACCAATTTAGGATTAGCACGATGTGGATAGTATTTTTTACTACCCATATATGTTATATTATCAATCAATTTTATTGGGTAACGATTTTTTAGGGTTTCGCAGGTATGTCCTATGGAAGCCTAGGTATTAGCCGACCTCGGTAGCGCAGAGGTAACTATTATGCTGCTCTTGTTAAAGGTCCAGGGTTCGAATCCCGGTCAGGGCATGGATATTTATCTTCGTACTTTTCACCTCATCCTCATTTAAAAAAATCAAATAATAAATTTATTACCACGCCCAATCCGGATTAGGACACCGTGGGAGTTGTAGACCTGAAACTTCACTCTTCGGAGTAAAAGGTCCGTGTCCAATATATAGAGCAGTAGTGTCACGGCTCGGTGAGATTATTGTGGGTTTATGAGGTGATGAAGCTATGACCAAGAAATCTTTATACCGGCACTGTGTCTGTGTTTTGAAATCTCATTTGCGAGTAAGCTCTCGGAAGATGATTTTTTTGTATTTTTTTAGGGTTTTATAGGTATGCCCACCAAAAACCCTTATAATGTCACTCATGTGTCTATCTGTCTGTATGGCAGAAATGGTAGCCAAACGGCTGAACATAGAAAGTTGAAATTTGGCATGCTTATACAACTCCTTGACCCACATATAGGAAAAATATAAAGAATTAAAACAAAACACATATAAACAAATATATATTTAATGAAAAAACTATTATTTTTTTTTTTTAATTTTGAGGGGGCATCAAATGAAACCTCTTAATGCGTGGATAAACAAGCATATTTTATATTTCAAAGTATTTTTTTTATGGCATTTTCGCCAAAAATCTGTAAAAAAAACTTTTGTCCCCCACCCTATTTCCCAGAGGGGTTGATCAACATGTCTGGAAAAAATCTCAATAATGTACAATGATGGGAATTGAAATAGTTCAACAGGAATTTTTGATCAGATTAGTTTTTCTAGTAAATAAATTGAAATAAAGATTTATTTTTATTTTAATAATGTTTCCAAAAATTCAAAAATGCGAAAAGGAAAACGAGTGACATTTAAAAAATAAAATATATAATTTTTTTTTTACATTTTTGGAACAAAAAATGCAATGTAAGAAATGGCAAATTTGTATAATGAATGATAAAAAAAAAAAAAAAATAGCATTTGCTTAATGCTTCGTCAACTTAACATAGAATATTCAATGCAAGTATGATTTCAAATAGCTTAACAAAATGGCCAAAAGCCCATTTTACTCGTTAAGCAGAGATACTAGATTTCAAAATCTAATTTGTACATTTTTTTTTTTATAATACATTTTTATTTATTGACATATTATAATTTGATTGTCTTTTCTGTGATTATTAAATAAAATAATTATGAAGTACCATGAGTTCCTAGTTTTTAAATCTAGTTTAGCTTAAACGTTTGGAAAAGACTATATTATATATACAGATATTGGCACTTTTTTTTTATAATACATTTTTATTTATTTACAAATTATAACTTGATTGTGTTTTCTGTGATTTTTAAACAAATTAATTATGAAGTACCCTGAGTTCAAAGAGAAATTACATAAGGGTTGGCTATGGAAAATAAAAGTTATGTCAACAGCAAGCTTTAGAATTAATTAACTATCATCACTGTTGTTGTTGTCATAAGTTTATATCGTTATGTAAAGCTTGCATTAGATATTATTTTATTTTTCCATAGCCAACCATTATGTAATTTCTTTTTGAACTCATGGTATAATTTTATAATTTTATTTATAATTTACATTGGACCCGAACCTGAAAAAAATATGTTATTAAACTTGAACCTGAAACAGAATCTAAATTAACATATTGAAACTGAACTCGAACCTGAACCTAAATAAATTCAACTTGAGGTCCATAGCGCAGAATATTTCTTTTAATATTATTATTATTTTATTTCTTTTTCTTTTCGCTGTTTATTTCGATTTGTCATTACAAATTTGCCTACTAAATCCTACTATATATGAAATTGATGTGAATAGATTTTCATGGATGGAAGCAAAATGCTAATGAGCATCAATATTGACAATCATATTTCTGATATATAAATCTTATAAAAAGTAAAAGCGTAAATCGTCATTGACCTTGCGGTATAATCGTTGTATTCCATGTAAAATAATCGTAGCAGTGTGCTGTGAATCACAGCGAGGGCTCTCACCTCTAGAACCAGTCATTTTCCTATCATTAATCACGTCTATTAGTCCAACGTAGTCCGCGAAGATCGTCCGATAAACACACAGACACACACTACATACAAGACATAACCTATTGCGTTATGCTAATTATGGAACTAGATTCGTCTACAAATTACCCAACATTATGTTGTTAACGCACAAATAAATCTTACATTTATATTATTAAACACTTTTTATAGTTAGATTTTTGAAGGTTATGTTTGTTTTCTTATAGATAAGTATTGATTTATTATTGGTACTGCTTTATTTGTTCGAAAGTAAAAGTTATTTTAGATGGTAACTAAAAAGTTTGATTTTATCAGCTAGCATATTATAATTCAATTTAAGCTAACCATTTAAGGCTTTCGAATAAGTCAATATCAGAGTTTTCACTAAAAAGATTATTATACAAGGACACCATCCTCGGTAAAGGACTAATTTTACCGTGGAGAGTGTTTACCTTTTTTTGTGCAAATAGGACATATCTTTTTCTCATACCAGATACTAAAACTTTGATGCCAATTTCTCTCAATATATCTGCACAATCTACTCCTCCACGCCATATCTTAAATAATAATTATAGTTGATAGATAATGGGATTCGGACCAGTCAGAAAATAAAACAAATTTATTAACTTCGCTAACGTTTCGATTTTAAATTTCTATCTTCATCAGAGCTTATTAAAATCGAAACGTTAGCGAAGTTAATTAAAAATTTCTTTTGAGACACCTTGTTCTCAAAAGAAATTTTATATTTAGTGGATCGATTAAAAAAAAAGTAAGCCGTATATAGAAAAAATGTTTATTAATTATTAAAATACACTTTTTGGGGATTTATTTCTTAAAAATAATATTGTCTAAATATAGACCCTCGCGTTCTCGGCACTCATTTAATCGAACAGTAAAATTACTTATGACGTCTCGGCAGGTGGACTTCAGGGATGGCTGCCATTTCGTGACGGATATTTTCTTTCAAATGCGCCAGTGAAGTCGGTTTATTGGCGTAAACTTTAGATTTAAGATAACCCCATAGGAAAAAGTCCATAGGGGTTAAATCTGGACTGCGTGGAGACCAATTTATGTCACCTCTCCGGGAAAATCGCTCAATCACCTGATTTACGAAATTAAGCCTCTGACTGGCATCTTGGGGCTTTAATTCATGCACCAATTGAATTTTGTAGGGGTGCAGCTTTAGGTCTTTGTGCATAATGCGATGTAATGATGATCTATGACATTTAAAGCACTTGCGCGCTTCCGAATTGAAAGGTTCGGGTCGTCACGAACAGACTGATTAACATTCTCCACGTTTTCTACCGTTCTTGATGACCTAGGTCGCCCGGATTTTGATTTATCCAGCGTTGTACCAGTCTCTTCAAACTTTTTAACCCAATGTCGAATGAGAAGAATACTTGGCGCATCATTTAAGTGGCGAAAACCTCGAATACTGCAGAATTTTCTACGCGCTACAGTCGCCGAATCACCGTTTTTGTAAAACTCTTGCACGCATAACGCGCGGTCTGCTCCCGAGAAATGCTCCATAGTGACTGAATTCCCAAGAGCCAGGCTACCGATTGACATAACCCCCGCGCCCCTCGGATACGTTGCGTTCACGCAGTAAGCTAAATAAATATAAAATTTCTTTTGAGACACCTTGTAAATTTGTTTTATTTTCTGACTGGTCCGAATCCCATTATCTATCAACTATAATTACTAACTTACGGCCGTAACTCATCTAATCAAGGTTAAATAATAATATTATGGCGGCATATTCTAATTTTGGCCTTATAATTGTGTTAAAAAAGCTTATGTATGTTTTCACCTTTTTAAAACCCGAAGTTTAATATAAAGCTAAAAAATATAAAGAGATTTTTAGAGCATTGCCCAATAGTACGTCGAATGTTATAATGAAATATCAGCCTAGAATCAAAGTAAGTCCCTAAATCCTTTATCGCAGTGTTCTTCAACCCGTGGTCCACGGACCAATGCCGGTCCGCAGAAAATTCCTGCCGGTCCGCAAAATATTTCGACCGAATCATGTAGATGCACACTTCTATTCACGAGTATATAGCATATTTTTTAGTCGACGCAGAAGCTAACTTTTGTCCGAACCATGATTTATTTAATATTTACTAGCACCAATACAACGCCTCTCGCGGCTATTTTTCATACTTCTGAAGAAGCTAGCTCTTTGGAATAGTCGCTTATAAGAGGAAGATATAGAAATATTTCCACTTTTGGAAGAATTTTTGCTGCTGATGTCAACCATAAAGTCATATTCAACAATAAGTCAACATTTAAGAGCATTAGCTGCAAATTTTAATAAATATTTCACTGAAAATGAGGATCCTCGTAAAGGTGTCCTCTGGATTAATAATCAATTCTTGAAAGATATTAAGTCATGTGTACTTGATCCACGTGAAAAGGAAAAGCTGATCGAGTTGTCTTGTGATGTCACTCTGGTGTCCAGACATTATCTCAATTTTGGAAATCGCTAGAAAAAGAACATCCATCTTTGAGTTATAAAACTATCAAATTATTTTTTCGACTTCCTATTTGTGCGAAAAGATTTTTTCAGCCATGTCAATAATAAAAATCAAGCAGAGAAGTCGAATGGATGTTAACGCAGCGCTTCGTCTCTCAGAAACAACTCTGCAGCCACGTATATCAAATTTTCAAACAAAGAAGCAGCAGCAGATGACACGCTAAAAATTGTAATTATATAACTGTATAACATATATCTACGTAATAATAAAATACTATATATATTGGTTTTTATTTGTGTCTTAGCTTTCAGCCGGTCCGCGAAATATTTATCCTGTGGGGAGCTACGATATATAAAATATGACCCCCCCTATTAGTCCGCTAGCTGGTTGGTATGATTCTTGGAAGGATTTAAAGGTTGTTCAATTAAACTCAACATTTTAGCTAACCTACTTTAATTACGATTAAGGTTTAAATATTTACACTAATTACAATAGACTTACAATTACGTCGATACAGCTAAATCCAAAAGAGCACACATTAGACACACTTTACACCAAACACTAATTTAACCACTACATGTTTCTAAATATTGTCTCTCCACTTTTTTAGCTGGTCACCACACTAATGTTCATACGGAATTACATTGTTACTTTATTTCGACTCGCCCAAATACTCTAAATGTCTCTAACCCATGTCTCTTAAAAACCAACTCCAAAACATGGTCTTACCATACGACGGGTCGAAATCCTCTATTGTTAACATCTTAACGTTATGATGGTTTAACATCAAGCCCCCTTAAAACATGACTGCTCTAAAATGCTTACATCACCAATAAACAATCTCCCGTTATCTTAAATGCCTTTTCTAAGAAATAGATTATTTTTGTATCGTTTAACAGATTAAATATTTTACTCTAATTAAATGATTATAATGAATTTATTTATGAAATTTTATTTATGAAATAATACCAAAATTACCTCTCTTACATTCCTGTTTTCACCGGTCCGCGGGGGCAAAAAGATTAAAGAACACTGATTTATGGTGTTCACTCATTCGAACTTTGGACAGGCAGTCTTTTATAGTATATGGTATAAGTAATTTTATATCAATTTCTAGAGTATAATTATTTTTGTTTGAATAAAAATAGCATATAAGCTATTGGGCTTTGTTTTGAGAACTTCCAAATCGTTTCAGAATATCAAATCAATTATTCTGCTTTATATTTCAATTGTTATTTGGAATCCTCAGTATTCAAAAATAATTTTAAAAATTAGAAATAGTTTTAAAAAATCCTCCTATGCTACATTAGAACAAAGAAGAACTAAATTTGATGACTATTCGTCAAAATATTCAATAATGTGATTGACACACAGACCTTTGTACATGAATTAACTTTTCTAACAAGTCAACATGATCTCAAAATTTGTTTTATATTAATCACTTTACAACCAATTGTAAGACTCACCAATTAATAGAATAATGATATAACAATAATTTCCAATATTCATATATATTTTACTTAATATTTAACAAACTAAAGAAATTATTGTCATGAGACACTTTATAATTAATGTACTTTGTTTACGTACCTATACAATTTTTAATTTGTAATTTATAATTTTTATATGCTATTGGTCACAATTTAATTGTATTCCGTAAGCTACTTGTGGGCAACCATTAGCTTCCCCAGTGTATAAAATAATAATATTAAAAAAAGTAAACATTAATATAGAAAAAACAAAATGTACGAATCCTTATGTCAATGAATAGAATGAATAAGTTACAACTAAATCGTCGAGTATTTCCTACTTTGTAACACTTGCCTAAGACATTTCACATTGAAACCTTTTTCAAAAGGTTAAATTTGTTTTTGTGAATGCAAAAAGTATTGATTTATTGTTATTATTAATATAAATATTGGTATTTGTTTTTATGACAGAACACACCGAAAATGATTAATCATTATAGTTTTATTAATGCATTTGTTTGAAAGTTCTTTTGATAATTTCTATTTAAAAGTCAAGGGTAGTCTTTCAAGAGCTCATTAATTTTATTATAGGACTTGTTTGAAGTTTTAAATGACACAAGAATATATAATCAGGGTCGAATCGATTTTATTTGTATTTGAAATCAAAGAACAGAAAACGGCTTCTGTTTTCAGCACAAGCTAATAGATTATTTAATTTTTTCATAGACATTATGTTTTAAACATTTTGGAACGCTTAATTAAATAAACGAAACAACACAGTGTATTAATTCTTTTATAAAATAGGAAGAAAGCCAGAACCATGTCAGGACCCGAAATGATCGTAGTATCGAGCTCTTTTACAACTACGAATGGACTCACACAAGGATGCGTATTCGGTCCACTACTGTTCTCGTTAGTACTAGATGACGCCATAAAAGAAGTAAAACAAAACTTCACTTCTTTCTTTGAAAATTCATATTAATGTACATATATTTATTATTTAACAAGTTTATTGAGACCACATTTAACTAAAAAGAATTCCATGCATTTTCCAATTCAATAGAAGTACGTCTTATTGTTACATTGCGATTTTTAGCAAGTGATAGGACACATGAAGATTTTGAATTTATTACGGGAATAGCAACATAAAGTCTAGGCCAGGGGTCGGGGAACATTTTTACCCATTGCCCAAAAATATATTTCTTTACACTAACGTTACCCCATTGACTTGTAAAAAAAATAATTAAGTGACAAGCAAAAAAAAAAGGTCCTCACCTCCCAAAATCTAAATGATGAGAAAAAACAAAAAAGGTCCTCACCTCCCAAAATCTAAATGATGAGGAAAAAAGGGTCCTCACCTTCGCTATGGCGCCCCTTAGTCAAGCCCCTCAGCGCCCTTTTCCTTAGTGCGCTACTAACACGTTTATAAGATAGCAAATTGGAAAAATTTCCTTATTACCCCCAAAAATTTTATTTTTACCCGATTTGGGGTAATTTACCTCGGTTCCCCTACCGCTGGTCTAGGATATGTAATTCCGGAAACATGCGGAGCCAGTCCACGGTGGATCAAATCGGGCAAAGATCCCGCCCATTCCTGACAATTAATTGTGTATAACAGACCGAAGAGTTATGTTTTCGTTTCAAATTTATAAGATGTCGAATTCGATGCATTAAGAATATTTATTTATGTGTCATTTGAAACCCCTTGTTTTTAGCTTCAATAACACAAAACATATATTGAACCAAATTTTTTAGACATTGTTCAATAGTTCTTTTGTTAGCAAAGAACTATTGATTTCCTGTGAATATATCCGAAAGCAAACAATACAATAATTTAGTGTTGAATTGAAGCGATGGTGGTAGCGAACGGCAAGCACGTGGCAACAGAAGAAAGTAAATAGCATTTATCCGAGTATTGCTGCTGTACTGTTGCATACAGTCGCTGTACGTGACTGAAAATTAGTTTTCGCCGCCGAGACAGATCCCTCGATAAACACGAACCATTCTTCATGTTTCATCTTTGCTACCATTCTATGTACAATTGTTCACCACTATCTATTGGACAGATGAAAAGGGGTATTAACAATAATACTTATTTTAATTATATTGTGAATTGGAATAGAAAAGGAGTGGTTTTATTTTTTATGTATTGAAATTATCCGTTATAGTTAAATATTTCATCATAGAGAAATGCTGAATTCTAGCTAAGGAAGCTGTGCTCGTACGTTTTTTGTTATTATATATTTACCGACCGCCAACATATATAAGGGAGGTATTGTGACCATCCCGATTTTGACATTTCGAGATTTCGATGGATCTCCATGAATTGAGGTCCCTACATAACACTTTGACTATTTTTAGCATGATGTCTGTCGGTCTGTCTGTCTATCTGTCTGTCTGTCTGTCTGTTCGTCCGTCTGTTTGTCAGTCTGTCGGTCTGTGAACACGTGCAGAGCAAATCAGGCTGAAAGGATTTTTATGAAACTTCATATTTAAGCTTCTGACATCAATGGCACGAATTGATCAACTCTAGGTAAAAATCGGTTGACTAGAAAAGGGAGATTTGCGGCATATATATATATATATATATATATATATATATATATATATATAATATTACTCTGTTGTGAAATATTCGCAAAAATCTTAAAACCGACACGAGTATACTCACATTTCTAGTTAACCGATTTTTACCAAAAGTTGATCAACTCGTGCCATTGATGTCAAAAGCTTAAATATGAAGTTTCATAAAAATCCTTTTAGCCTAATTTGCTCTGCACGTGTACACGGACCGACAGACATACCGACAGACAGACAGACAGACAGATACACAGCAAGATAGACCAGCAGAAATCATGCTCAAAATAGTCAAAATGTTATGTAGGGACCTCAATTAGTGGAGATCCATCGAAATCTCGAAATGTCCAAATCGGTATGATCACAATACCTCCCTTATATATTTTGGCGGTCGGAAAAAAACTAGCGTTATAAATTTCTTCTTCTATAATAGGTAGGTGTGCCGCGAAATTTTTCTTCTTTGGAAAATGTGCCACGTGAGTAAAAAGATTGGGAAACACTGATCTCACATATTAAATCAGGCGTCTTCTTCGTCCGAAGGAATGATTATTACTAAACTTTATCATAGCAGTGAGCGCAGTATACAAATAACGTTACTTCTAAGCCATATCTTCGTTAAATCATTGCCTGATCATTATTATATCACTATCACTGTTACTTTAATAAGCGCTCTGGCTTACCGACAAGCAAGCCTATGACTTGATGAGCCTAATATTTTTGTATTAAGATTTTGGAAAATGTTTTAAACTTATATTTATTGATTATATTGTATTTAAATTTAAACATTTTATTAGGGTAGAAAACAGAATTCTGATTTTGTAACAATATTGTTAAAAATTCTTTTACTGAAAAGGCAGAGTTGTTAAGGAATTGTTAAGTTAACAACTGTTTTCAAGCCAGTCTGAGATTTTTGAACATCTATTCGCGACTATAATTACCGAAACGGCGCTGCTATCGCCTTCTGAACTTTTGACACGAAAAAGGATAGTCATCTGTCAACGTATGTAAACAGTATTGGTTTATAAACAATATTTGGTCAAATTTTCGTTTTCTTGCTGTATACAGTATATTTGAATTATAACAAAGTATTAAAAAAATGTACAAATATATGTGAATCCATTTTATGATATAATTTGTTTGTAAATGAATATTTTCAGAGGTTATAATGTTAGTGCCAGGTTATACTCACAGAGAAAATAATTTCTCTAGATATTTTATAGAAAGAGAACTGATAATTTATTCTACACAAGAAAACTGTCAAATATTTGCAAACTAACACACTTATGGATAGATCGATAGAATTAACAAGGGGTTTAAATTATATTAACAATATATAATCCAATAATAACCTAAAACATTAAACGATTTTCTGGCACATGTGGGACAGGGAAAATGAAAAATTCAACGTTAAAAGCTTGTTTAGAAACATCTAAACAGTAGAAATTTACTTCAATAAATAGAACAAAATTTTAGAATCATTAATAAACTTTCTTCTTTACTTGTAGCAAAACAAGTACAAGGTGTTTCAAAAGAAATTTTATATTTAGTGGATCGATTAAAAAAAAAGTAAGCCGTATATAGAAAAAATGTTTATTAATTATTAAAATACACTTTTTGGGGATTTATTTCTTAAAAATAATATCGTCTAAATGTAGACCCTCGCGTTCTCGGCAGACTTATGACGTCTCGGCAGGTGGACTCAGGGATGGCTGCCATTTCGTGACGGATATTTTCTTTCAAATGCGCCAGTGAAGTCGGTTTATTGGCGTAAACTTTAGATTTAAGATAACCCCATAGGAAAAAGTCCATAGGGGTTAAATCTGGACTGCGTGGAGGCCAATTTATGTCACCTCTCCGGGAGATCAATTTGCCTGAGAAAATTTCACGAACACGTGGCAGAGACATATTGGACATGTGTGAAGTTGCTCCGTCCTGTTGGAACCATGTTCTTTGGTTATAGCCAGGAAAGTTTTGCAGTTCAGGTACCAAGAAGTTGTCTAACATCTCCACATAACGCTCTGAATTCACTGTAACTGCACGCCCCCTTTCGTCTTCAAAAAAGCAAGGGCCGATAATTCCTCGCGCCGACATCGCAGCCCATACGGTCACTTTAGGCGAATGTAGGGGTTTCTGATGTTTGCGTTTCGGATTCGTTGCACTCCAGTAGCGGCAGTTCTGCTTATTTACGTGGCCATTAAGATGTAAATGAGCTTCATCCGAAAACAAAATGTTGTTAACGTTGAAAATCGCTCAATCACCTGATTTACGAAATTAAGCCTCTGACTGGCATCTTGGGGCTTTAATTCTTGCACCAATTGAATTTTGTAGGGGTGCAGCTTTAGGTCTTTGTGCATAATGCGATGTAATGATCTATGCACATTTAAAGCACCTGCGCGCTTCCGAATTGAAAGGTTCGGGTCGTCACGAACAGACTGATTAACATTCTCCACGTTTTCTACCGTTCTTGATGATCTAGGTCGCCCGGATTTTGATTTATCCAGCGTTGTACCAGTCTCTTCAAACTTTTTAACCCAATGTCGAATGAGAGGAATGCTTGGCGCATCATTTAAGTGGCGAAACCTCGAATACTGCAGAATTTTCTACGCGCTACAGTCGCCGAATCACCGTTTTTGTAAAACTCTCGCACGCATAACGCGCGGTCTGCTCCCGAGAAACGCTCCATAGCGACTGAATTCCCAAGAGCCAGGCTACCGATTGACATAACCCCCGCGCCCCTCGGATACGTTACGTTCACGCAGTAAGCTAAATAAATATAAAATTTCTTTTGAGACACCTTGTATAAATGGTGCATTTATTAACTTTTAACGCATTTGGTATCAAAAACGTTCGTTGGTATTAAAATTAAATTGCAGCTAATAAAGACACTTTGCCATACTTTTTTCTACAAAATTCATCTAATATTGGAAAATATTCTTCCTCTGAATGACAACCATACACACAACAAGGAGTATTTAATCTTTTTTTCTTAAATTTATCACTTTGTTTAGTGATAAATTTAGTGTAAAAACTCCGTTTTTACAACGAATAGTGTAAAAACGGAGTGAGAATGGGCAGAAACAAAGAAGCACATGCTGCACTATACGTAAACAATGACAGTATACTTTTTAGAAGTGTTCGCTTTATTGCCGCTAGAGGGATACGCGTTAAATTGAGCCACCAATATATGAAAATATACATGCTGTAGTGGACCATTCATTTTCGTGGTAAATGTTGTTTCAAATTCTTAATATGCTGGAATGGCTTTAGAATGTCATTATATGGATATTTGAAGCACATTGATATTAGAGTAAATCACAGAGACCCTTGAATTAAATTCAGCCACCGTCATCATATTGAATTCATCTAAGGTCCCTTGCAGAGCCCTATCTAGCATGTAAGGTATTGCCCACTCCGGTATTAATCGCTCTGTGAAATATGTGACGGATGCGGGAGACAAGCTATGGGATCGCCATGGAAAAACCAGGATCTCTAGGAATGTGCTTAGCTGGCGGTCCTTCGTCCTCCGCCTCTTTGAACAAACAGCGTCAGTCTTAAAGTGACCTGTGTAAAGGACCCTACCTTACAGGGTGAGGAAATATGTAGGGGTTTTAAAGATTACAGATTTTTAGGGATTGCTTATGCGGTTATCCTTTGTGTTAACAATTACAACATGTTAACAATTTCATATGAAGTTAACAATATTAACAATTACAGTGTACGTCTGGTGTTCAAAAAGAAATTACATAAGGGTTGGCAGTGGAAAAATAAAATAATGTGTACTGCAAGCTTTAACTGTCAATTAATTAACTATCATTACTGTTGTTGCCATAAGTTTCTATGACTAAACGTTAGTCATTTGTTATATAAAGCTTGCAATAGACATTATTTAATTTTTCACAGCCAACCCTTATGTAATTTCTTTTTGAACTCATAGTATATTGAAAAACAAGTCTCATAATGCATGATTTTGCCGCACGCGTCGAAGTTAGAAAACCATGTGGCTTCATAAACAGGGTATATCAAGATAGAACAGGATTTATCTTGGAAACGCAATGTGTGAACAAGTTGAAAAAAAAAAATGATCAAAATTTACCCAAAGTATCAAATGGTAGTATTGAAAAATTCCGGAACAAAACGAAAGTACAGGGTAAGAAAAACAACTTTCATTTTTTTAAGGGACTATTACCGGTTAGAAAGGCAAAAAATTACCTATAATTAAATATTTTTTTTCTCGTTTCCTTTATTATAGAACGTTGTGCAACTTTTTTTATTTTATTAATATTATATTCAAGATTATAAATTTTTTTTTTTTTTTTTTCAATACATAGGTAATTATATAGATAGCGCCAAAGTTCAATAACAAAAAATTATGATGCTCCATGGCCCGGGGTTAATCTCGAAATTGACAAGTCTGAAACAAAAAATTCAAAAATAATTTTAAAGATGAAGGTGTCTTACATCGTAATTTACCACCTATTATAAAAAAAAGGGTGTAAAAACAAAATGGCGGATAGGTGAAATTTTTTTTCTAAAAATCATGTTTTTTTCCCCTTTTAACCTTATCAATTTTCTTTTTTTTCAAATTTTTTTGCAATTTTCTGGTAAATTACGGTAGAGGACATCAAAATGAACAAAATTCACTAAATTTTAAAAATATCCGTTGTGTAGTTATGGAGAATAAGTCTGGGCCGATTGAAAAAACACCATTTCGAGAAAATCACTTTTGAAGTTTTTTTTTAATATTTGTATTGTAATATTTAAAAAAAAATTAAGTTTCAGCCCTTACAATTGGTTAATCAGCAATCCCTGGTCCATATAAAAGTACTCCCGAATCAATCATTTGTTGCTGTTCCTCTTGCTGAGCAGTTTGCTTTGCCAAGCGAGCTTCCTTCGACGCCGCGGTACTCGCTTTATTGGCCATCTCAATGCGTTCCTCATCTTTTTTTAAAACATAATCATACGCAGAGTGTCCAATTATGCATCCCATTACCTCCAATATTTTCAAGAGGGACGTTCTACCTTCATTAAATATTGCTAATGAAATATTAGCAGCCAACTCAGTAATTTCTCTTCCCACAAACGTATGTTTGGGAACGATAGCCCAAAGTGTTTTATATATATATTTTAATGTTTTATTATATGTTTAATTATATATATATATATATATATATATATATATATATATATATATATATATATATATATATATATATATATATATATATGATTTGAACAGAATAACGGTGTTGAGAAGCACACATGCCGAAACTCGTCAAACCAGCTGTCGCGCACCGAAAAAGCGCCTGCGCTAAAATTGCCACCAATTTCTTATTTTTTAGAATTTCGTTATAAAAATTTAGGATATGATTTCTGAAGGTATAAGGAATCAAAAAATGTAAAAAAAAAAAACGATTTTTTGAAAATTATAACCGGTAATAGTCCCTTAAATAGGGTCGCATGTCAAGTTGGATATTTTTGGATAGAGATTTTGAAAACAAACAATTTTGCAGCACGCGCCGAGGTGAAACAACATGTCACAAAACAAAAAAATCAGTTGTGGTCACCACAGGACCGACCGCCATCATAAAGTATTTGTATAAAATACATTCTAGCAGTAGAGTAAAAATAACTTGGCCTAATATTTTCTAACAGAGATATTATTTATCATGACCATGGAAACGATACATATAAGTATGAAAAAATAGATACTTAAAAAATAGATAAGTATGAAAAAATTTTCGTTTTATCAAAAAATGTCTCAAATAAAACCTGTTAGCTATTGCTTTTACAGCAACTTTTGTTAAATAAATTTTGTCGAAATATTTTTCAGTTGTGAAATATTCGCAAAAACTTGCCACTCGACGTTAATTCGTTCTGAAAGAGCGTCGAATAGCGATTTTGTCGAGTGGCGAGTCGAATTTTCCCATAAGAAATAAACGGAATCATATGTACATATATAATATACAATACATATAAGGAAATACATACATGTATAATTTTTTAATACACTGTTTAAAATTTTGAGTAATGACAATATAAGCATACATAAAACAATAATGTACAGTAGTCATACACTATACTGTACAATACTGTACTGTAATAGAAAACAGGAAAAAAAAAACAAAAAAAGAGAAGAATAATAAACAGTATTGTATACACATTTAAAAAAAAAATGTCAAAAAAAGCTATGCTTGCAACTCTAGCCTTCTTTAATTATAAATATAAATCACTTATTTTAGAAAAAACAAAAAGTTAATAGCAGTACTAATTCTGAGCCGTTTTCGTCAAGATATCTAGGCGCGAACTGCTGGTCATGCGTTCATTTAGCTTTGTTTACCAAAATATGTATCACGTGATCAGTACTCGATCACGCGTCGGATAGCGATCCTTCCGTCGACTCTCACTCTCGACATTTACGTCGAATGGCGAAAACGTCGAGCTAAAAGGCAGTCGAGTGGCGGGGTATTACCGTACCTCTCTTATATATGTTGGCGGTCGGTAAAAACTAGATGTGAACTAAAATAGTAGAAAAGGACTTTTTGAACAGTTTACTTTTCGAAATATATCGTTTATATTGGTATTTTCGCGACGCCCGTGAAACTCGACGCCAAGTAGAATATTATATTGTTGTTTAAGCGCCAGTAATATGATTCTTTATTAACTATTATTTTTATTATTTATTTATTTATTTATTTTTTTTGTGAAAATCATGAAAAGTCTTAATATGTCGAATAATTTTTTTTTTTTTTAGCATTTACTTCGACGTTTCAAATGGCAGATTTTTATGCATAGATTAAAAAACGGCTAACCATTTAAAGAAATATATTCATTTTGTCACGATTTTACTCAAAATATTTCTAAATATGTTGTCTAAAACCTTGTCATTTTGTCACGATTTTACTCAAAATATTTCTAAATATGTTGTCTAAAACCTTGTCTCCTAAAGGAATTGATATAAAAATCTGAAGAAAATAAGAGTACTTAACACTTCACACAATAAGTCTCCGGTCTGACATATATATGGCAACACTGTTGACAGACCCATATGATTTCTGGATAGTACCAACCTTCAAACGATACGTGTGAAAATTTCATGACATTCTGACAATTAGTTTAGAGGTTACAGTGGTTTTAGTGCCTCCAGTTTTGAAATTTTCAAAAGAATGGATTAAAAAGAATTTCGTGTGTTGATTAAACATTGTTTTTTGATGGGAAAAAATACTGTTGAAGCCAAACAGTGGCTTGATAAGCGTTATAGAGACTCTGCACCAGGCAAATCAACTATTATTGATTGGTTAATTTTAATTTTTTTAATTTTAGGAGCGTTGGAATGAATGTATCACTCTTGAAGGAGAGTATGTTGATGAATAAAGCCGAATTTCTAAACAAAAAAAAAAATGTTTTTCTTAGTTAGACCGGAGACTTATTGAGCGACGTGGTACATACCAATATATTTTTCGAAGTATGTATACATGTGGCAGTCTACGAACTACCACTTGACTATAATATTTACAGCACAAACAGACAGACAGTATAATCTAAATGCTTTTACTGCTGTTGATCGTTTATTATACACTATTTCCTATTTTATGTCATAGATTGTCCGTAATTGCCCATCAAGAAATCAAAACAATCCCTCTCACATCCAGAAATATTACCATCAGTTGACAGAATTCCACAACAATGGAAATATCCCCTTATCTGACCGCCAGTGCAATGGTCTGACAAGAACACCCCTAGATCCTTTACTCCACCCTCCCCGCCGCCATATTTCTCCTACTTTAGCTATTTGTCATTGCCTGATGTATTTATATTGTAAGGATTGTCTGTAGCAAAGTACTTCCCCATCTAGAGATTTGAAAGAGTGGGGGTGAAGCGGGATTTTTTTAATAAAAATATATGGGGAGTGCGAAGTTATAAATTTACAAGTTTGACAGTTTTTAGAAATTGTATATTGATATTGTTGAAGTTCTGGTTTTTATTGTTTTAAGGGGATAACGATTTTCAGATTAAATTTGTTTTTAAATAGGACAATTTATTGGAAAAACAAAATTGTATTTTGCTGAGTGTTTAAAAAAATACTGTTATCTTAGAAGCTATTTTTTCGTTACCTTCGGAATTTTGCAAATACTATTCTTTTGCTAAAAGTTCTTAAATGAAATATGAAAACTGACTGCAGTTTCTCAGTTAACCATGTTCAAAGCTATAATGATGATGATCATTCTATTACGACCAGAAATATAAATGTGAAAAATAAAACAAAACAAATAAGAACAAAGAATTTATAGGTTATTATGTATGTTATACAATTAATTTCACATTTTAGTCTAGTGTCATTCAGTATAAGTATAAAACCATAGAGAGCAAAATATTATAAATTGAAGTTTTGATCATTTCACAAGTTAAAGAATACAGTTCATTACTTATCACGAGTTCACAACAAGATGAGATCATGTCGCCGTCGGGGAATACCCGTAACTCTTTTGTAGTCGGACGCAGATGCGCCAGAATTTTTTCTTGGGAGGAGTTGGACATTTTTTTTTTTTTTTTAATAAAAATACAGGTTGGTATAATTATTGTTGATAGATAATGGGATTCGGACCAGTCAGAAAATAAAACAAATTTATCAACTTCGCTTACGTTTCGATTTAATTTAAATCTTCATCAGAGCTTAGCTAATAGTCACGATATAAAATTACAATTTAAAATTAATAAAAAACACATCATATTGTCCGGTCATTGAACTCAGAGATAAGCATATGAGGATCATTTGTCATATTTCATTTTGAATAGTGACATCTTAAATATTTTGTAAATATAATACTAACCTAAAATAATACAAACATAACCCAAAACTGTAAAGCCATTTTTACAATATAGCCAAGTTTCTAAAAGTCAGTTATACACTATAAAAATCACCAAAATAACCAGATCTAGTTTGTTCTTACAAAAGTGAACTGCTTATATTATTGCTGAAAATTAAGTGAAGAAAATTTTTTATTTTAAATTAGTTGTTTTATATATGTTTTTACCAACTTGGCTCATTCTCGCTTATGGTCGGACAGCAGCCAAAAGACAATATTAGGCTACTTAATATATTAATGTCATTTTCCACATTTATTAAGCAACGGTTGGAAAAACAAAACCGAAGCGAGACCTTAAACTCAGGTTCTTATTTCTTTTTTTGTAGAACCTTACTCCTAATCGAACTCTCCTGAAAAAAGTTACTGGTATCGAAGCCGGATTAGAACCCCCCCTTTCGGGGGGGGGTTCTAAAATTCAAAAATAATTTCATGATTTCGGGGATTATCGTTTGCGTTATGTTATACAGGGGTGGGACACTGTCAACTCTGTCGATTTGTGCGTACCAGGTAGTCAGGGGGGATAGTGTCGCAGCCTGTCATATTGATGCATCGATAAAACTTGATATCATTGTATTTATGAATAAGTTAATATTGGACAGTTATATAGTTTATTTTGTCTCATTTTGCATTGTAAAATTTAAACAATAGTTTCTAATTTTTGATCATTATATCTCAACATTTAATTGATATTTACTCCTGTTTTTCCTATGGTCTGTTTTTCTTCAAGTACACATTAATGTTTATGAATTCTACAATTCACCATCCTTGGAGATGATTGATGTACAGTTTGTTATGATTACGTTTAACTAACATAGGTAAATTTTGTTATTGATTGTACAATATTGTTTTCTATCATGATGTTATTGTTATAGCACCTGAAGAAGCCAACAATGTTGTTGGCGAAACGTTGTGTTTTGTTAAAATAAACGCTTCTTGTCCAAAAAGCTGAGTGAAATTATTTCATACTTCTACCTATATTCAAAATTTGGACGTTAAATTCTTTCTTCTTTATCAACAAAAAATATTTCTATTCGCATAGTTCTCTGTTAAACTGCTCCATTGTATTCATAAATCTTTTCTAGAGCCACCTCTGCAATACAAATATATTGAATTTCAATTATATATCACTTAACAAATTATACTCCTTGCGTGAATTGGTGCCGAAATTTGTGTTTCAATTATTTCGAAAGGATATCAAACAATTTATAAAATTACTCACACTTGTAAAAAAAGGTTTAATAATTAATATTTTATTACTGTGACTAAAATGGTTTTCATTAAAATAAAATTAAGTATCTATCATTCAGTATTGACACCCAGGGTAATTTGTATTTTGTAACGTTAAATTTGCCATCAAAGTTAATAAAACTAGATTGAAATTTGACAGGGTCACAATTAACAAGGAAATAATTATTCAATATTATTCCAAATATTAGATTTATTAAATTTGAGGAAGAATATTGTTATATAAATATTTTATTAAATAGCGTTAATATTTAAATATTATGTGTTAAACTTAATTTTCGCCATTATTTAGGTTGAAAATCGAATTTATTCAATGAGAAAATGAATTAATTGATTAATCAAAATATTTTTTGCCGGTGCTGCTTACGTTATCAACGACGAGAAATACATGTACCACCTCCCTGAGACAGCAAGTAATTTCACTTGCTGTATACATATAAGCAGTGTTTGAGGCAATAGTTGCATTTCCGAAATATGAGGACGCTGCGATATGAAAAATTTCGCGAAATCTAATTGCGCGCACCGTGTAGAAAGAAACCAGTAGTTACGATTTGACGACTTAATAAATTTAAATCTTCTAGAAAGCAATAATACTCACGGGCATTTACTCCAATCTGTTATGGGACTGCATACGCGAATACAGTTATTATTATTTATTTATGTATTTAATTACTTAATATAATCGAGGATACTCATAACAAATTCCATTATTGAAACATCTATACAGCAATTATGTACCGCTATTATTGAATTCCTTTAATAAAACATAAAATCCAATACGGAAAATCGGGGTTCTAGACGTTCGGGCGGCTAATCCGTCTCTGTTGGACATTTAGAAACAAGGAACAAATATGTAACCAAATCTAGTCAAATACTTCAATAATTACAATCAATAACCGTAACATAACCTTACTTTTACAATACAAACAACAAACAAACTATAAATCAAAACCTTAAATATACAGCAATCTATTTCTCTAGACATTTTTCATTCTTGAATAAAAGTTTTGTCGGTTCTGAATCTTGTCTTTGATGATTGATGTCTGCATTCTACCGGACATTCATATCCACTAAATAAATAAGGATAAAAACAATAAAATATCAAGTTTGAACGTGGAAGTGACAGGAGTGGATCTTCAAGTCAAAGGTCATGTGACCGCTCTAAGGAAATGGATTACAGTTTTCAAGATTGCGACATTGTCCAGACAATTCAACTGTCTACTAACAATTGGAATAAATTGTTTGTTGTCACTGGTCACATTTTAAATTGGTTCAAATCGTTTTGAATGAATGGATGTTGAAATTTAACGAATAGACTTTGAGTTAACCTGTCAACATTTAAGACTAATAAGGGACAAAGCATTTTTGCCAGTGGGGTCAGAGAGAACTACGACAGCAGCGTATGTGAAAAATTTTGTAGCCACATAAATTATGCTCAATGGATGTCACATAATTTAAGAGTATGCATATGAACTGAATTAGAGATGGGAATTTCGGCTCAGTTTGCGGAACCGGATCAGTGGAGGTCGTTCAGTTTGCTGAGCCGGCTCATTGATCCAGCTCAGTGATCCGGTTCATTGATCCGGCTAAGTAAAGGTGTCCCCGAGAAAGAGGTTGGTCCCTTATAAATCGGACATCTGGGATTTGGGCAATATTTTTATATAGTATGGTTGTAAGAAAGTACAGACTAAGCCTATTAGTTTTAAATAGACTGCCCTAAAAATTGATGACAAAATACACTTTATGATAATACATTACAAGCCCAGCTCTCGCGAAATTCAACATGACATCGATCCAGATCCGGATCACTTTGGTCACTGCTCACAATCGCCCGATCAATCCTATCTTTGAAACTTGAAAGTATGCAGTGAGTCGTGAGCCGGCTCATTTCAATTTAGTCAGTGTCACTGAATATTGTTTCAATTAAGGTTGTAACCGTTGGAAGCCTAAACTTTTGATGTCGATTGAAACGTCGTATTATACCTAGAATTCCCTAAAAAATTGATGAAAAATAGAACTTGTTCTATTTTCAAAATAAGTTAATCAATATTTAAATATATTGAACAATTTATTGATGAATTTTGAACAATTTACAGACATCAATAAATTGAAGGTCAACTTTTTTAATTTATTGATCAAAAAATTGAACCGTGTAAAACCAACTTTACGTTTACATCTCATATGCCCTTTTCACACTAGAACTTTAAGATCGGATGTTAAAGTGAATGTATCTTTAAACGCTAATGTGAAACCGTATGGCCTCGTCTAAATACAAGCGATGTTTAAGACAGAGATCTGCGTCCTAAACATCGTCCGCATTGCCAACTTAATTTCTATTATAAAAAAATACTCCTTGAATTTGTGCTGTCAACATTTTATATTATCATGAACAAGAATACTGTATTATACCGACGTTATAAGAAGTTTATACTTATTGTTATAATAAAATTATTTATTTTAATAATGTGTTTAATAAAATACAGAGCTACAATAATTGAGATAAAATGTATCGACTTACATGTTAATACAGGTGTAATATATTCTTTATTGTAGTGTTTTTATAGTAGAATGAAATATCCATATTTGTTTATAATAATTCAAAATGTGCGTCTGCGCAGACAGTTCAAAACTGGTAATTTCATGACGGTAACTTAAGGCCAAAATTACTGTAGCTGATGACAGCACCGGAGATTTAAATATCAAGTGTGAAAGCATACGGATGTTAAACAGCGGGAAACTTTAAGTTCACTCGTCTTAAAGATCTAGTGTGAAAAGGGTATAAAATTGCAACAGAATTACGTTACAGTATATGATTTAATAACAATTTTAAATAGTGGCTAGTCAACCTAACAAAGAGATGAGATTTCAGAAGCGTTTTACACATTCATAAATCCATAATCTTCCGTACTACATCTGCGAAATTTGTCGGATTCTAATCAGAACAAACTCCACCATTAATCTAAAACTAAGCGGTAATAATTCACAAAACTTCCTAGCAAACATCTCATCTCTCCTAATACATATTCAAGTAAAATTACTTTGGAAAATGACAAAAGTTATCGATTCCTCTATCATTTACTTTCCACACAACTGTACAGAGTTTGTCTCCTGTTATGGTATTGTATATGTTTCCACTGACACGAAGTCGGAAGGAGAAGGAAATATAGGCCTATTGTAAGTGACATGGGCTGAGGGAGATGATGTGTAAGAATAAGAAGAGATGACGATCCGGGGACGCTAAGGAGGGAGGAGGTAGTTTATGTCATACGGTCAGGGTGTTTACTGAAGCAAGGAAGAATATCACCAAGAGAACATTGATTCCTATTGTTGCCAGGGTAGTCGTGGATGTCTACGTCATCATGTGATATGGATATAAGTAATATGGAGGATTAATCAGATGGATTTAAAGATATTTCAGGATTTTACGGTACTGACATATTTTTCTTTTCTCGTACAATAGGGGAGGAAAATTAAATACACTATATTTCCAGACGTTGAAACGTTGGAACATTGAAAAAAATTGATATGGATATCAAAGGATTTTCTATTCTGAAAATTAATTTATTGTCAAGATATACGAAATTTATATACAGGTTGTTGAATTTACCAGGTACATACAGGGATTTAACATGTAAAAACAGATATATGCGATTTACTGCTTCCTCGTTGGTTATAAAGAAAAAATTGATGTGAAGTGTGAATTTTCACACATTTCAGGGTTTTGCAGTTATTTAGTAACTGAATTATGATTATTTGGGACGCCAAAACAAATATTATCTCAAAATATTTTTTTATGAATTTTAATTCGAATGCCTAATACCATTAATTAAGTTTCTAAATATGTGCAGTATTTTTTTTATATAGCAAGGTTAGGTAAGGTTAGATTTTGAAAATTGCGTCTATCGCATCCATTGGTTGCTTAAATCATATGCCCCGTCCTCTGATTTCGTATACATTCAAATATAGAATTAAATTATAATTTCAACACTTCCCACTGGTTATTAAATTTACGCTTTTAAAAATTACAAACAACATTTACCAAAATGTAACTAGAATTTTAACAAAATAATTTAAACAAAATAAAAATGTAAAAAAAACGAAAAATTAAAATTGACAGGATTCGAACTCTAGTTTGCAAATTACAAAAATCAACGACGAAACCAACTACGCTATCAGCGCTTACTTATCTACTGTGTTACATAGCGAATTAAATATTTAACATATTTTAGTTAAAAACACAAAAAATGCGTTATTTTCCGAAAACATAATCTGATCAAAAATCCCTGTTGTACTATTCCGGTTCACACCAATGTACATTACTTAGAATTTTTTCAGATTTTTAATTTAAACCATTTGGGCTACTGGGTGTGGGACAAAATTTTTTTTTGCACAATTTTGGCAAAAATAGCTTCAAAAGGCTTCGGCCTTGTTGAATTAAAACTTTTTGTATTATTCTTTGTTTTACTAGATATGTGTAACTATTTCATAAATAAAATCATTCTAATTAGTTAAAATTATAAATGTATATCATATTTTCCGACAAGAAAAAAATCAAAATGTATACCATATTTATATGAGGGAGTATAACATTTAAAAATTATAAAAAGAACAATTTTATTGGGGGGGGGGCTTGCCCATTTGCCCTAACATAAAAGCTGCTCTTGGTGTAATTTTTTTTTTTTTTGATCACTTTTATTCGTTATTTGAGAACTAAGAGCTTCCATTTAATTTTTTTAAACAAAATTTAAATAATTTGCCAAATATCCCAGCGTTTTTTTATGCATTTGCTTTGTATTCAAGTCTTCATTAAATTAATAAGAAATATTTTACAGTGTAGAGTGTAGTGTGGTGTGGTGTGAGTAACTCAGTTCGCAACTATTAAAAAAATATATTGTTTTTTTAATATTTTTAATTCCAAAAATTACACGCACTATCCTAGCTATAAATACAAAAAATCCATAACATAATTAGCCATAATTTAAGCATAAATTAAAAAAATAATGAATTTTTTTAAAAACACAAAAACTGCAATTTTTTCTAAAAACACAATCTGATCAAAAATTCCTCTCGTAGGTTTCCGGTTCAGATCAATATATATTACCTACAATTTTTTCAGACTTTTAGTTTAACGCATTTTGATAAAAGGTTGCGCGACAAAAACTTTTGCACATGTTTGGCTAAATTCGCGTTAAAAGAAACGAATTTCAAAAACTATCTATCGTTCCGTAATCTACGTCTTAACAGCTTTCTTTTGATACCACAAAATTAATTTTTTATCAGCGGCACAAAAAAATTCATTTTTTTTTTAGATTTTTAGATCAATCCCTCTAGGAGATAGGGTGGGGGACAAAAGTTTTTTGACACATTTCTGGCCAAAATCCAAAAAAAAAAACACATTAAGAGGTTTCATTTGGTATGCCACTCAAAATAAAAAATAAAAAAAATACTTATTTTTTCATTAAATTCATATTTGTTAATATTTATCCCGCGCTGTATTTTCTAGAACTCTCTATAGTTTTCCTATATGTGTGTCAAAAAGTTGCACAAGCATGCAAAACTTCAACTTTCTATGTTAAACCGTTTGGCTACAATTTCTACCGTACAGACAGACAGAGAGACACATGAGTAACGTTATAAGGGTTTTTTGGTGGTCATACCTACAAAACCCTAAAAATTGATCCAAAATATGCGCTAAAAAAAGAAACTTTTATATATAAGGATTATAAATTAAAACAGTTAACTCTTAAGTTATTAAAACAGTTACTTCGCGAGAAATCAATAGTAACATTTTAAATAAAAATAGCATATATTTAAATTAGACCATCACCCTAAAAGCTTTCTTTTATATCTAAAATTTAAACAAGGTATCGCACATAAGCCAGAGGTAAAATGAACATAAAGTAACTTATTTGCTAATTAACCTTTTCCACTCACTTGAAATACGGGATTGAACTAGACCGATTTTTTTCCGATATTATAATTAAAAGCAATGACCATATACATTTCATCTGCTGATGGTTTCATGTAACCATATATTCCGCACGGTTTTTATGAAGGTGAGTGCTACCAATGCGCTTTTCCAGTAATGAAAACCGTTGCCAAGTGGTTTTGGTCTGTTAGTGAATTAAATTTTGAGGATCGTAGAAATGTGTTTTCTTTAAGAATTTTCTATGCTCTTATTCAAGTCCTTTTAAAAGGATTTATTGTTTTGTTTGCACAACTTAAACAGTTGAGTAGATTTCTCTTGCAGCTGGAATTTTTAAAGTTTTTCTTTAATGTATTTAGGGCGTTCGAGTGAAAATATCAAAAAGTGTTCATATTGAAGAAATATAAAGGAATGGTTGAGGATGATACTATTTTGTGGATTTCAATGGAAAATATTTTTCAAATAAATAAAACGTAAAATAGTTTTTGTCCCTTTTAGAAACGTCAAGTTCTATTCACTTTGAAAAGAGCTGTAAAAATAGTTGTAGAAAATAACGTTTTCATGCATATTTTAGGAAAGTCGTTCGGTACAACAATAAAATTGTTTGGGTTTCGTACGTAAAATACTTTTAAAAATCTCTTTCTATAGAAACAGACAGCAGCGTTATTTCCTATTTATCTTTAACCACAAAAGTACATAGGTAATAAATATAGATATTCAACTCAATGTAACGAGAAAAATATAGAAAACAGTGTTTCAGATAGTGTGTATGACAAAACTAAATATACAGTTCATATCTCTCCAAGATACGGAACCAGATAGTATTTATATTTATTAGAGTTTTGTAGGTATGACCACCAAAAAACCCTTATCAATTCATTTGTGTGTTCGTATGTACACTAAAAATTGTAGCCAAACGGCTGAAGTTGAAATTTGGTATGCTTGTACAACTCTTTGACTCATACTTGGGCACATATAGAAAAATAAAGAGTTCAAAAAAACACATAACGGGATAGATATAAACAAATTTGATTTTTTTTTTTTTTTTTAGTTTTGTGTGCGTTATCAAATTAAATCTTTCAATGTGTGGATAAACAAGCAAATTTTTATTTTAAAAATCGATTCTTTTTATGGGATTTTCGCCAAAAATATGTCAAAAAACTATTGTCCCCCCACCATATTTTCCAGAGGGGTTGATTTAAAAATCTGAAAAAATTCAATAATGTTCAATTATGGGAACCGGGACAGTTCAACAGGAATTTTTGACCAGATTAGATTATCCAAAAAAAAAAAATGTGAAGTGTGAACTCACACATTTCAGGGTTTTGCAAGTATTTAGAAAGTGAATGATGATTATTTGGGATGCTTAAGATTTTGCGCCTATGGCTTCCATTGGTTGTTTTAAGTCATATGCTCCGCCCCTCTGATTTCGTATACATTGAAACATAGAATTAAATTATAATTCCAACAATTCTCACTGGTTATTAAATTTACACTTTTAAAAATTAAATACAACATTTGACAAAATAATATTAACAAAATAAAAATGCAAAAAAAAACAAAAAATAAAATTGTCTCCAGCCCGAAAGCGAACCCTAGTTTGAGGCTTAGGAAGCGAGAAGGCTAACCAATACACTATGAACGCTTTCTGGTTTACTGTGTTACATAACGTATTAAATATTTTACATCGTCAACAAAAAAATACAAAAAATGCGTTATTTTTCAAACATAATCTGATCAAAAATTCCTGTTGTACTATTTCGGTTCACATCAATGTTCATTACTTGGAATATTTTCCGAATTTTAGATTACCGCCTCTGGCTTACAGGGGGTGGGACAATTTTTTTTTACATTTTTGGCAAAAATGCGTCCACGTACTAAGGGCATTCATTTGACACCTTACTCAGAATTTAAAAAAAATATATATTTTTTTCTATTAGCCCATATTTGTTTATATTTTTATGTTGATATGTTTTTTAGATATTTTAGTTATCTTTGATATGTGCGGGTCAAAGAGTTGTATAAACATGCCAAATTTTAACTTTTTAGGTTTAGCCGTTTGGCTACAATATTTACCGAACAGACAGACTGACTGACAGACAGACAGACAGACAGACAGACAGACAGACAGACAGACGACAAAATGACGATATAAGGGTTTTTTGGTCATACCTATAAAACCCTAAAAATGGATATACATATACAATGGATATACAAAACCGTGAAATGTTTAAAAATTCACACTCACAGAATTTTTTAAATTAACAATTTTTAACATATTACTTTTATAATTTTTGGGAAGCTGTAAATTATTATTTTAACTTAGTTAATGGGTAATATTTTGTAATATAGGTTAGTTAACATCTGTTTAGTGTTGATACAAAAAATCCGTTGCATCTGGTTTCCGCAAAAAAGTTTCATAAACATTTTTTGTAGTTAAAAATTAGCTTTTTTAAAATTAATTATGTTTATATTCTAATGACGTGTTTTATAAGGAAATCCAGAATGTAAACAGCGTTGAAAGAAACTGATAAAAATATAAAAAATTATAAATAAAAACAATACTGATGATATTGGGTTTCTCAAATTTTCCTCTTTGCCTTATTGAGCAATATCAGTCTGAACTAAAATATAAATACAATTAATTTTAAACAATTTGTATATAATATCTAAATTTTAATAATATGCGAAAATTTCGTCACAATAAAATTTAAATTAAAAAATCCCAGCGATATTTTCTGAATTTGCTTCGTATCTGAATCATTAAATTAATAAGAATTAATAAGAAACTTATCGATGAATAGCTTAATTATTTTGAATTTCAGAAACGTATTTGTCACTATTAACAATGTATTAATTAATTTATTTCACTACCCTAAATGATTTATTCTTCGATACCTTAAAAACAAAAAACTAAAATAATTCGAACATCGGTTTAATCAAGACGTATAATAGTAGGCGTATAATAAAGCTTACACACATGAACTCGATTCTCAGTTGTTAAAAATATTTTATTTTATTTTTAATTTCAAAAATATACATACACTATCTGAGCCATAAAAACAAAAAGTCCATAATACTATTAACCATAATTTAGATATGAATTACAAAAATAATAAATTTTTTTAAAAACAAAAAAAAACTGCAACATTTTCCAAAAATGAAATCTGATAAAAATTCCTTTCGTACGTATCTGGTTCAAATCAATGTACGTTGCTTAGATATTTTTTTTTTTAGATTTTTAGTTTAACCCCTTTGGCTTAAATGGCGCGGGACAGTATTGTTTTAGTAGATTTTTGGAAAAAAAGCGTTTAAATAAGGAAATTTTAAAAACCAGTTTCTTAATCTAAAGTGGGTTTTACACGATTCAATTTGTTGATCAATTAATTGAAAAAGTTGGCCTTCAATTAAATGATGTGTGTAAAAATTTCGTCAATTAATTGACAAAATATTTGATCAATTTATTTTGAAAATAGAACAAGTTTTATTTTTCGTCAATTTTTCATAAATTTTTTAGGGAATTCTAGGTATATTTTTATCTGTTAAGATATTGCCAACTGTTTAGTTGTAGTATAACATCGAAATATATTATTTGTGTTTCATTTTCAAATTTAACATAACCTCAAACGTTCTAATTTATCATCATCTAGGTTATTTCTTTTGTTTTTGTTTACAGCTCGTAATTATGTGAATATTTTTTCAATATTTTCATTTTGATAAATATGTCAACATGTTTCACAGTTGGTAATGTAAAAAATTTCAAAAAAATTGATAAATAGATGTGTGTAAAGTGATGATTTTTTCCAAGGTTACCAATAAATTTTTCAATTAATTGACAAAAAACTTGATCAATTTATTGATCAATTAATTGAACTGTGTAAAACCAACTTAAGCCTTAAGAGCTTTCTTTTAATACCGATGGCGTGGAGGTAAAGGATTCCACACACCAAATCGGCCGTGGTGGCGGGCACGATAGCGATACGACTAGCGATCAGGTCTCCTCACACTAACGCGGTGGGAGTGGCGGTAGCGGTAGCGATCAGTTAGTGAATCACGGTATATAGTTGTATGGTAATATTGATTGCGAGAACACAATAGAATAATTAATTGTATGTAGATGAAAAATAATAATCTACTCACATTCTGTTTCAAACAGTTAGGCGGAACTAAATGGGAATTTCGTTCTTTTAGGTTGGAAAAGGGACCTTGCTTGGGTTATTTCATTTTTCACGTTGGAATGTCAAAATTTATAATTCCAACAATGAAACCATGGAAACGAATGACATATGTCAAACTTAAATTAATTTTCTTACATATTTTAATGACAAAAAATAAATAAATGGGATATTTGTATTAAGAATGACACAAAAAATCAAAATATAAAGAAAATGACATTTTAAAATGATATAAACCTTAACCAAAAAATGTTTGTTGCAAGTATGATTTACAAAGCTTAAACAAAACGGCTGAAAAGCATGATTTAAACGATGAAAGTAACTAGATTGCAAAATCTAGTTCCGCCTAACCGTTTGGAACAGACTTTACTATCAATTTCCAAAACTTTTCCTATTTCGTTCCACACTTTATTTGTTTTCCTAATATTCTTGTAAACAGGATGTGCTAAGTCATACAAAATTAAATGATCCTTTACTGATCTATGATTTTTTCTGTTAAATTATCTATTTTCGACATTATTTTCTTAAATATATTCACTCTGTGGTATATAAACATTGAATATCGCGCGGCCTAACGCAACTTGTCGAGTTCGGCCGCCAGTGTTTGGTGATCGCTAGACTGAACGCTGCATTCGGTGGCGTTCTCAGATAGCTGAACGCTTGTATGTGCGTGGTCTCATTGTATTGTATAGGTTGCGTTAGGCCGCTGCCGTATCGCTACCGTGGCCGCCACCGCGGCCGCTTTGGTGTGTGGAATCCTTAACACCTGTGCTCTCGAATACCGTTCAGGCATGTAATTTTTAAAAAATAATAATTGTCCTGGCTAATTGCTAAAGCAACAAAGGCCATAAAAAAAAAAAAATAATAATAAAAAATTTAAATATTTTTTCAACGACACAAAAAAAAAATTGAAAGAAAACGAATCTGACCAAAATTTTCTGTTGAACCATCATGTTTTGTATCATTGTACACTATTGAGATTTTTTTCAGATTATTAGATCAACTCTTCTGGGAAATAGGATGAGGGACAAATGTTTCTTGACATATTTTTGGCGAAAACCAAATAAAATAAAAACTTGGATGTACTTGTCTTTAAATTAAATATTAAACTGAAACAAAATTTTTAAAAATCATATTTCAAAACATGATAAGTTGCTCTTGTCTCCCTCCGTGATGAACAAATTATTCTTACCACAACCCTCTGTCTTGAGTCACCCTTCACATTGTCTCAAGTCAAAACATCCCTGTTAAAAACAGTCACATCACGCAGGGAAAGGGCTGGGGGGGGGGGTGAAAGAATAGGGTCTAATGTCTACTGGATGTCACGCCCGTCAACACCAACAAACTTATATTGATTATGAAGACGAGAGATTTAGATGTTATCACAACTTTATAATTGTTAAGAAATCTGTAACAATTACTTTAAAACTTTGTAAAATTTAATAACATTTTCATTTCATACTAGCTTATTTTCTGATCTGCAGTGACTCTGCGGGAAGATTGTTGCTTGTAGAGCATAGAGAGATGGTTTGAAACCATAGTTCATTTCAGAATCAGAATTACCTTTCGATATTAACTAGTTTCAAACTCAACTAAATTATTAATACTTAACCCTATAGCGCCGAGCACAATGTATAGTTTGGTTTACACCGCATCCCATTGGTTTTCAACATTTTTTACACCGTGGACCACCTTTTTACTAATTACGGACCAACACAGACAAAACACAAAATAAGGCCACTGGGCCTGTAGTGGTCCGCGGAGCATAGGTTGACCATCTTTGGCGTACCCAATATAAAAAATAAGTTTATGGTATAAAAATTGTCAACAAGAACGTACCGCCAATCCAGTGGTTACGAAAATCAAAGAGATGATGCATGAAGTTATTCACGACGGCAAGAAAATCATCCTTATGTGGATACCTTCACATATAGGAATCGAAAGTAATGAACAAGCTGACCAACTAGCTAAAGAAGCCATAAGTGAAGAAATCATGGACATACCCATTCCAAGCTATGACCTAAAGAACTACATCCGAAGAAAACTCGAAGAAAAGTGGAAAGTAGCATGGCAAAATAACCAAAATAATCACTTACACCAAATAAAAGATAGTGTAGGTAAATGGTCTTCCCGCACTAACAGAAGAGAGCAAGTGATATTAACAAGACTGAGACTTGGGCACACCATGTACACCCACGTACATATATTCCAAAAAACCAACCCGCCACAATGCAGTACATGTAACACTCGCCTAACCGTAGAACACATCCTTCCAGACTGTAAGAGTACCAACTACAGGGAGCAAATAATTCCCTACCAGCAACTCTAAAGGACCTGCAAGCCAATAACACCGATACAGAAGACAGAGTCATTCAATACCTTAAGGATATCAACATCAAATCAAAAATTTAACTTAAAATAACTCATTTGTACAAACATATGCATGTAAACCATTATGTAACCTGGTGGCCAATAGCCCTAGTAGCTGAGGCAACCACTAATTATTTAAATAAAAAAAAAAAAAAATTGTCACGCTTTGCTACTACAAATGCCGACCGATAGTCGGAAGTATTTTACTAATAGCACGTGTTTCATAGATTGTGCGTTTGAGATTGTCGTTTGGAGTGGTGGTTTAGAGCTTAGTATTTTATTACAATAACTCTTAATCTAGTAAAATTGTAGTACTGATACTTTTTGTATATAAAAATTTAAATATTAATATAGACATTAAGGTACATTTAATTTTTAGGCATTTAGGCAAAACTAGGCATTATGAATCTAATGATGAAAGCGACGTTTTAGAAAATTATGAATATTGTATTTTCCTTTTGTCTTTCATTTAATTAAATTAAATAAATTGTTCGAATGTGGATTTTTACCAATAATAGTCCTTTACGCAGTTAGTGTATAAAGGAGGTCTTCCTAATCGAGTGTGAATTTTTACCCGAAGTGAAAGCCGGGTGTCCACAATGGTAGCACAAAATTGAATAGGAAAAAATAATTGGGTAAAAATTAAATACATATTCTACGTTTAGTATCAAAATTCCACACAAGATGGCAGATTGTCCATAATGTTGCAGCATAATGTATAAATTTTTAGAATTTTGACAGCTGATTACCATGACAACATAAGATGCCTTCTATTGCTGGTTATTTGTATTTTACGTGTTTAAATAGTTTATTGTAAGTAGTTATTTAGATATGTCAGTTAAATTTTAGAAAATGTATTTTACAAAAGTATTTTCATTTGCTTATGACATTCGTTTAAGCATCTTATAGTATCAAACTGTAGACCCAGTTGATGATTTTTGGCATTGACAGTTAGTTACCATGGCAACAATTTTAACACTAGTGCTTAAAAGCAGGGCTTCGAACCGTTATTTTTTTCGTTTCTTCGAACCGTTATTTTAGGCGTGCGGCCTGTGACCATATTTATCATATCATTAAACACACCCCTGTGATCATATTTTTCCTCAAAATTTTAGGGTCAAATTTTTATGACCTATTGTGTTTAACCCTAGTTCGTATTCCCATATAATATGTGCGGCACACTCGGTTGTTTTTAACAATATTTCGTTTCGAACTATTCATATTTTGTCGCTTTTGTTTTACCGCTTCTGTGTAAAAATACAATAACTTTTTACAAATAATAAATTTTATTACTATCAGTCTTTCGGAGATAGAGTATAATATGAAAATATATTAGGGTGTGGGAAGAGAAAAAAAATAAGTCGAAAAAGATGGACCTCTCTAATGTATATATACGAGCAATGCGGCTATTCGAAACATTACCTTATGCGAATAGATGGGGTTTACCACCCCAAACCGGTTCTTGTTTTGGAACTGGTTCCGGTTCCGGCATGGATTTCTGACAGCATTTCTAAAAACTCTAAAAATGATATGGTGTTTTCAAAATTTGTGAAATACTGCCGCAATTTTTATTAAAATATGTAAATACCATTTTATTTTATCTGTGAAAATATGTATAAATTTCCCCCTTTTTCAATTCCACACTTCATTAAAACATTCATATTTTCCACAGAGACACCTTTAAATAAATTGGCAACTTCATGATCAAAAGCAACGTGTACACAATACATCTCATCATTTTTATGTTATCATTTGAAACATTTGGGTTCATTTAGCACATTCTATTGTGTGATTTCCCGTTCATCGAGACCCGAAAAAACTGTCAAAAGCATTCATGAACCAGGAACAAGATAGAAACAAGTAATTTACCTCTTCATAAACATCATTAGATCACGTCTTTCCTTCAATCACCATCATTATAAAACTGTACTATGTAATTTTCAACAAAACACAAGTCGGGACTTTACTTAATTAAGATATTTGTAGTAACGACACAGTGTGATGTGTCCTAAGGACGCTAGAGGCGCTCCCAACACTCCCGTTCTGAATACAAGAATGCCTAATTGAAGTCAGTATACTGTGTTTGAAGTTTTAATTCCGAGTTTTGTTCTGAATTTGAGAATACGTTGCTCTAGTTACGAGGATTTGTTTATTTTCAAATTAAAGGGAAACTCTACAGATATACAAGTGCTAAGTGCTGTTCTCAGATTTAGAGAATAATATACTGAAGTTCCTGCTTAAAATGAGACTGCATGCTACATTTAAGTTTAATAGACAACTATCCTAAAACTTACTAAAGGGTAATAATAGCCTATTGCAACCAGTACTATTTATCTTTGAATAAACGGGATTCATATTTAGCGTCTTGTAGGTGTAACCAGGAACTCCTTCATCATCGTTCGATGTAGGTACACGTAGAAAGATTGTTTGTGGCACTCAGTGGCGGCTCCTCATGTATAACCAAGGAGCTATGGCCCTACCATTGTAAAATTATCGCAAGACTATCACAAATTAATCATTGAAGAGCTTTAATTTTCTTTAAAAGTACAAATAAATACAAATAAGCATACACTTGTTAAGTACGGAACGCTGCTATTGCCATGCATTTGATGCGACGAAGCACGCTTTGTATCTGTTCAGACAGGAGAGCCAAATCGAAAATAACGCCGTTTACAGCCGGTTTCTTGGCCTCCGCGGAGAGTTGGCGAGTAAGAGCGGGTGGTCAGTTCATGCACTAGAACAGGGGTGTCCAAACAAGAGCCCGCGAGACAAATCCGGTCCGTGGACATTTTTTTAAAAATTTGCCTACATAAAAACAGCAATTTAAAATAATCAGAAAACCGCAAAATAAAACATAACTATAACTAAATAATATCCGATTCTTAAGATTATTATTTTTACTTTTAATATCACCATTATTATAAAATTTGTTTTTAAATTAAGCCCTAAGAACCCAGCTGAATTCAAATTGTCCGGCCCGCCATTTATTTTAGAAATTTTGATCTGGCCCTCTTCCGAAAAAATTTGGACACCCCTGCGCTAGAATTACAGCGAAGCGAGCCATCTTGGCCCGTAGGTTCGAGTTAAGGTCGCATATAGAATGTATCGCGTATTATAGTGTGTCTTTTTACTGTGTTATGTCGTGTGTGTTTGTTTGTGTTACTATTAGAAATGAACAGTATCAGTAACCTTATGAAAAAAAAAAACATTTTCTTTATATTTCCTGGAGGAAAATCTAAAAAAAAAAAAAATACTGGCAAGACCACTACCGGATTTGGACATTACAAAAACTAAGAATGTTTCTGCCTCTGCTTCTAAAATACGGACAAGAAAATTTAATAGAAACATTTGCTTCAAAAACAATTGGATTTGCAAATGCGATGAAAAGAAAGCTGTTTTTTGTTTTGAAAAAAGGCAAAGTTGGTTGATAACTTACAAATATAAGGAATTATTTTATTCATCAAAGTATGCACCCATATTGTCTATACACTTTTGCCATTTAAGTGGCAGGTTTTCAGGTAGGTGGTATAAAACCCTGGCGGACGAGAGTCAATGAATTCTTGGAAGGCCAGTTTATAGAATTGTCGGAATTAAACTGTTTTCCTATTAAAAAGTTGTCCAAATTGCGGAAGAGGTGGTAGTCAGTGGTGGCTAGGTCTGGTGAGTATGGAGGATGATGAAGTAGTTCCAACTCCAATTCCTGTAGTTTTGCCACAGTCATTTGTGCAGTGTGTGGTCTAGCGTTATCATGTAATAAGATAGGAGTCGATCTTTTGACGAATCTAGGCAGTTTTTCTTTAAGTTTTTGCATCATTCCATCCAGTTGGTTGCAGTATATTTCTGCTGTGATCGATGAGCCAGTTTTCTTTTTATTGTTTGGTTTTTAAGTTACCTGTACGATATTTGACGAACCAATTTGATATTGTCTGCTGCGTAGTGACACTAGAGCCAAATACACTATTAATGTTTCACGTGGTCTGCGATGCCGTAGTTCCACGTAAGAACTCATGCTTCATAATAGTGCGAATTTCCGACCGTTCCATTTTCAAAAAAATTAATTTTTAAAAAAATTTTTGGTATTTTTTAGATCATATAATGATTTCTTTATACAGGCGAAATGTGTAACTTTCCAACAAAAAAAAAAAAAAAAAAAACAGAACGGTAAAATATTAAGTCAATGTCAAATAATAAGCTATTAAAGTTGGCAATAACTACAAATTTCATCCTTGCGACCTGATAACATGGACGGAGAACGGTATTACGGATATTAATCAGATAATTTTTGTAAAGGATTTGTATTTTTGTATAACCAAATTTGTTGTATTGTACAAAATATTAACTTTTATTATTATTTAACATTTAATGTGGGGTCAAGCCCTTGACTCATAGATTAGCACAAAAAAATAATTCATTTTAATTTTTATTTGATGAACTGAAAATTATGCACAACGGTAAAAAAAACTGCAAAAATGTTAATAAAATAATTGGTCTCGAAATCCTTCATTATTTATGACACGGAATCAACCTTTTAAAAGTTCAAAAACGTTAAAAATAAATGGCATTTCCTTTATTCCAATGCAAGAATTTGAGTTTTAAACATAGTTCTCATAATTAAAAAGTCATTGAAAAAAATTATAATATCATTCTACTTAAATATATAATGTAATTAATTAATATCACATAATTTTCTCATTTTTTCGCTTAATCTAGTTCCGGAAATCTACAAAAGATGGCATTGTTTTCATTTAAAATTCTAATAAAAACGCATACTTGAATTTAAAATATTAGTTCATTAATTTCGGGTAATCTAATTCTAGATTCAAACAATAGATGTCATTGTTTATATTTAAATTTTAAAAATTCAATTATTTAAATTAATAATTTTATCGTTTGAATCTTATATGACACGAGCGGGTTATTAGGGGCCAAAAGGGAGTAGTCTCCTAGAAATATATCGCCTATGTGGAGCGAAATAATGAGTTATCGAAAATATAGAAATATATTAAGAAAAAAGTTATATCAACGGAGGTCCGATTCGAAAAAATAGCTTATTGAGTTATAGCTTGTTAAAAAAAATCAACTGTGGCCACCACAGGACCAACCGCCATCACAAACTACTTGTATAAAATACCTTTATGCAGCAGAGTAGTTATTATTGTAAAAGACAATAACGTATTATATTACGTTGATAATTTCATAATGTGTATTTATAATTTACGATAACCATGGAAATGTATCTGCATACATACAAAAAAAAAAAATGTCTCAAATAAAAGTTGTTAGTTTTTGCTTTTATAACAACTTTTGTGAAATAATTTTTTTCGAAATATTTCTGTTGTAAAATTTTCGCAAAAATCCTAAAACACGAGTAATTCCATTCTAGTTAACCGATTTTTACCAAAAGTTGATCAACTCGTGCCGCTGATGTCAAAAGCTTAAATATGAAGTTTCATAAAAATCTTTGCTGCCGAATTTGCTCTGCACGTGTACACAGACAGACAGACAAACATCATGCTAAAAATAGTCAATACGTTATGTAGGGCCCTCAATTCGTGGAGATCCATCGAAATCTCGAAATGTCAAAGTCGGTATGATCACAATACCTCCCTTATTGGCGGTCGGTAAAAATAAATAAATAAAATCTGGTCAGTAGTTCCAAAGATATAATGATATTTGTGCGCGTGTGTAATACAAAATAAAGTGAAAATAAGTATTGAAAGAATTTTTAAAATCGGCTTAGTAATCGTAAAGTAATCTTGAGTCAATTTGAATCTCTCTCTCCTGTACTTACATACCTGTCGACACGGTTGTATATGAGCAATATACCATTCACTATCCAGTCAAATTCCTGAATTTTCTTAAGCAATCAGGTTTACCTATTCACACTCTTAAGGATTCCACACACCAAAGCGGCCGCGGTGGCGGCCGCGGTGGCGGCCACGGTAGCGATACGACTAGCGATCAGGTCTCCTCACACTAACGCGGTGGGAGTGGCGGTAGCGGTAGCGATCAGTTAGTGAATCACGGTATATAGTTGTATGATAATATTGATTGCGAGAACACAATAGAATAATTAATTGTATGTAGACGAAAACTAATAATCTACTCACAGTCTGTTTCAAACGGTTAGACGGAACTAAATGGGAATTTCGTTCTTTTAGGTTGGAAAAGGGACCTTGCTTGGGTTATTTCATTTTTCACGTTGGAATGTCAAAATTTAAAATTCCAACAATGAAACCATGGAAACGAATGACATATGTCAAACTTAAATTAATTTTCTTACATATTTTAATGACAAAAAATAAATAAATGGGATATTTGTATTAAGAATGACACAAAAAATCAAAATATAATGAAAATGACATTTTAAAATGATATTAACCTTAGCCAAAAAATGTTTGTTGCAAGTATGATTTACAAAGCTTAAACAAAACGGCTGAAAAACATGATTTAAACGATGAAAGTAACTAGATTGCAAAATCTAGTTCCGCCTAACCGTTTGGAACAGACTTTACTATCAATTTCCAAAACTTTTCCTATTTCGTTCCACACTTTATTTGTTTTCCTAATATTCTTGTAATCAGGATGTGCTAAGTCATACAAAATTAAATGATCCTTTACTGATCTATGATTTTTTCTGTTAAATTATCTATTTTCGACATTATTTTATTAAATAAATTCACTCTGTGGTATATAAACAATGAATATCGCGCGGCCTAACGCAACTTGTCGAATTCGGCCGCCAGTGTTTGGTGATCGCTAGACTGAACGCTGCATTCAGTGGCGTTCTCAGATAGCTGAACGCTTGTATGTGCGTGGTCTCATTGTATTGTATAGGTTGCGTTAGGCCGCTGCATTAACGCCACCGCGGCCGCTTTGGTGTGTGGAATCCTTTACTTTGTAAGTAGGTGCGCCAATAATATTGTTGAGAAACACTGATCTGCCAAAATGATGTAACGGGACACGCTAACAGGCGAACAGTTTAGAGACTATGTAATAAAGCAAACATTATGACTGTTTGTGGTACAGGCGAAAAAGAAGTAATCCCTAGAACCCCGATGATTCCTACAATTTTACTATTTCAGGCACCTCCAATTTCCTGTATTGGTATTGGTATCGTTTCGCGATGGCTATTAATAAGTCGGTGGGTCAAACTCTGGAGACAACTTGAGTTGATTTGCGGAGTCCATGCTTCTCGCATGGCCAATTATATGTAGTGCGCGTTTTAGTTCAAACAAAGAACTTTACCTGCTAACTCCATATGGTAAAACAAAATAAATTGTTTATATGGAGTCTCTCAGATAAATATACTGTTTGGTTTAATCCTGGCCTTTCACAGGTTTATAGTATTGTCTTCTGTCCGGTCATCTAATTACGTTTGGTAATACTCATTATATTGTAATATTCTAGCCTAGTACTATCAGCAATGGCAAACGTCCAAAATAACGGTGTCCGCATTAATATTGGACCATTGCAAAATAATTTCAAAAATAAGGCCAAAAACACAGTGGAAGGGGGGGGGGGCGTTATGATGAAAAATTAGAAGCCAAAATTTTTTAACCCTGCATTATGGCTGTCCACGAGCCGCTATCGTCATATTCTAAGTAATAAAAAATATGAACTTGAGGTTCAAGACCAGTTCATTGTACTAATTTACATTTTTATTGCAGTGAATTTTGAAATTAAATGCAAGTACGGAGACATAATAAGGCGTGATGTAGTATTCGATGTTTAGTTTCTTATTAAAAAATTCCATTTATACGAACCGCAATGAAATATGAAAAATTAATTAAAATAAAAATTCTATTTAAAAGTTGAGAGCAAACGATATGAATAATAGAAGAATTAAAATACTTCTTCTTCTTACACATGCCATAATAGTTAACAAACAGCGCCTCTAGTGGTGAGAAAGAGCATTAAAACTTTTTGATTTGCATAGAATGTCCTTACAACTATTAATAATCCTAAGAAGTTGTTAAAAGTTTCTTATTAAAAACAAAGTGTTCCGTCGAGGAAAAATGAATTGAAATTTTTTTAGTAATTTATTTCTTGAGGAATAACTTTACAAGAAAATAAAAAATAACCAAGTAATGACTGCTTTTAGATAAGTAGAAAGGTTATCTGAAATTATAATAATGTTGTTTAACTTAAATGCATAATTATTCGAAATGTCACAAAAATTTATGAGATACGGAAAATATTTTTAAGATTTCTTAATTATTGTATTACAAAATGTTATTTTAAGAGATAAGTTGTAATTTATTTACTTAACTTTTAACCGATACAACACTGTAAAACAAATTACATACAGACGAGCCAATGGAAATGCTTTGGTCATACACTGCAAAAAGAGCTCCAAGAGAAATAACAAAAAGACCTACAAAAAATTGATTTGAAGTGTGAAATTATCTCTCATTTCAGGGTTTTGTAGGTATTTATTAAGTGATAACAAATTGTGCGTACATACTACAATAATGTGTTTTGACAACTTTTGAAAGAATAAACCACGTGCTTCAATCTTGCGACTTAGAACCATTCTTTGGATGTGCTCGCATCAAGACTACAGCTACAGCTATCCAACTCTCCAGTCAGTCAGATAAATATTGTAAGCACGGTGTTATGTGAAGTATTTTAACACATTTCAGGATTTTGTAGGTATAATAAGTGTAACAAAAAACAGAATGCTGGATGCCTGGGGAAATATTCTATAATCACATCAAAATCAACAGTTTTTTGCTATCGTTTTTATTCGTTATTTGAGTACCGAGAGATTTCCTTTAATTTTTTAAAACTTATTTTAAATAATATACGAAAATTTCGTCTAAATAAAATGAAAAAAACCCTGCGATTTTCTTTGCACTTCTTTCGTTTATAGGTCTTCATTAAATGAATAAGATATACAGATTGTTAACAGTTTTTTTATTTATTTTTTAATGGATGATACTACAGGTCAAAATATTTATAATTAATTTTTGGGATTTTTTCGCCATAACACTCCAAATATTTATGCAATCAATTTTTTTTTATTTACCTAGATAAAAGATTTGTCTTCTTATTCTTAAAAATATTTGTTATATATATTTTTGCTGGTAAGTCAATGATAAGGAAGTAATTTAAATTTTTAATTTTTGGGGCTAAAATTAAAAATTTAAATAACTCCCTTATTATTGACTTAACAACAAAAACTTATATTGCAAATACTGTTAAGAATAAGAAGACAAATCTTTTATCTAAATGCATTTGTTTGATTGGATAAATATTTAGAGAGTTATGGCCGAAAAACCCCAAAAATTAAAAACTTAAAAAATTAATATCTCTTTTACTATAAAACCTTACTAAGGTATTTTATGGGTAGTCGCCTTCTTTTGACCTGTAGTATCATCCATTAAAAAAATAAGAAGACCAAAAACACCCTGTATAAATGGCTTAAGTTTTTTTAGTTTCAGAAAAGTATTTCTCACTGTTAACAATGTGTTTTTGATTTAAGTATTTCACTACTATAAATGGTTTGTAGCTCTTTGATACCCTAAAACAAAATCTAAATTAATTCAAACAATAGATTGGGTCAAGATGTATGATAGCAGGCGGAGCTTACACACATGAACTCGAATCTCGGCTGTTATTTTTTGTATTATATGTTTAATTTTTAAACGGGGACGTATACTACCTTAACCATAAATACAAAAAAATCCATAATATTATTCTTCAGAATTTAGCCATGAATTAAAAAAATAATTAATTTTGTCGAAAATACAAGCACTGCAATATTTTCCAAAAACATAAAGTGATCAAAAATTCCTTTCGTACGTTTCTGGTTCAGATCAATGTACATTATCTAGAATTTTTCAGATTTTTTTTTTTTTTTAATACTTCTGCCTTTTTCTTAATTTTCGTCTTAATAGCTTTGTTATAATACCTCACAAAAAATTTTAAAAAATAGTTTTTTTTCCACCGACCCAAAAAAAAAGCCCAAAAAAAAAAATCTTTCGAAAACTAATCTAATCATAAATTTCTGTTGAACTATTCCGGTTCATATCTTGTACTGATTTTTTCCAGATTTTTATATCAACCCCTCTGTGGAAATAGGGTGGGATTTTTTGACACATCTCCATAACAAAAATAATTTTTCCAAGCATTAAGAGGTTTCATATGATATCCCATACAAAATTTTTAAAGATCTGGTTATTTTGGTTACTTTCCCTGTATTACTGACTTTAAATTGACTTTAAATAATTTTAAAAAATTCCGTACGCTGCAAAACTGACTTTTTTGTTGGTTATGGGCATTATAATTAATATATCATTTTTCATTCTGATATATGTCAAATGGATTGACATATTAAGAAAGTGACATTTTTCATAATTTTTTAATACCAACATGACATACAATTTCAAAGGTAGAAACTATTTAAATCAAAATTTCCTCTTAGTTTGTTTTTACAAAAGTGAACAGCATATAGATTAAAGCAGTGTTTGTCAACAGGCAGTCCGCGACACAAAATTTCATTAGTATTAATAATGGGCCTTTATGCAAAAGTAATGTTTTTCTTGAAGTTGGTGGTCCGCGGTTAGTGTTCTGAAAGTGGTCCGCAACTGTCGAAGGTTTGAGAAACACTGAATTAAAGAACAAAATGTTGTCTAACAATTCGATCACAATCTGAACATATAGGTTTTAGAGCTGCATTCCCAAACAGGTAATTAGTCAATTATTGAAGGTGATGCAATAAAAAAAACGCCTCCCGTGTTAGAACTAATAATTAGTATTTCGAAATATAGTTACATTTATGTTTTATTAGATTGGTACTAATTTATTCGAAGTTTGTTAAAGGAAATGACTTGTTTCCGTTAGTTTTAATATTAAATTATTGTTATTATACACCACTTTCATATCATTTCTAATTATGTGTTTGTAAATTTGTTAATATTTTATGATGGTAATGTGATACTGTGGGTATAATTTTTAATTTTATGGAACTTTATTGGTAAGTAATCTTACGGAGATTAAGTAACTTTCTCATAGTTTTTCCACTTTCTTACATAATGTTAGGTCAAGTTCAATGCAGCTTTTTTTACTTTTTATGGACCATAACATTTTTTCTTGGAATATTTTGCTCTTTCTCAGCCATAAAATTATTTTCGGTTATCAAATTATTTTTATTTGTACCTACATTTTAACTAAGTGGTGTGTTAAATGTGATGGTACTAAATTTATTTCTTGGGAAAAACAACTCTACATGTTTCCAAATGATTTTATTATTTTTAGGTTTCGTTGGTATGTTTAGACAAAAAAATATTGTTTTTCTAATAAAGAAATCTAACAAAACAAAAATAACATCTATTTATGTATATACGCTCATCAAAATGGTCCAAAGATATTCAATGAAATTCACAGTAAAATCAAGAAAAGGATGTTAATTTATTTCCCCATAAAACATCACCAATAGCAAGTAAACTTAGTCGCCGCCGTCAAAATTTGCCGTCGAACAGAGGAACCAGTGTTCCCAATCAAACAAAATTGGGGCATAAATCTGATATCGGCTTCTTGAAAGTTTGAACTATTTTGTTTATCTACGGACATTATATGCAATCACGCGTGGATTTATCAATTCCTTAAGTTGGTATACCTCAACTATAGTGCGTTCAAAGGTGAGTTTGCAGTATAGCTCTTATAGCAAATGGGAGAGGTGTTGCCAAATGTTGTAAAAGTGTCAAATGTGTCAATTATATTGATATGAAAAACTCGTATGATTTACAAAATCAACTCATATAAAACTCAAAATAACACTCAACAAAAACAAATGGTCATTTGTAGAATACTGCGTCTTCACAGATCAGCGCGTTTAAGAGCTGGAACGTCGACAAGCAAGAAAAGGATAGCATTGTGTAAACCCATTAGAGAGTATGAAAAAGAACTACTCCATATGCCCTGTACTGCAAACTCACCTTTGAACGCACTATAGTGACCCGTGGTGGATAGGAAAAGGTATATGCAGAGAGAAAAAGCGAAAGAGAAAGACACAAAATGTGAAACTAACTGCGCTCCAACTACGGCTTTTCTGTTAGACCAAGGCGCATCTAAATTTTGAACGCCACGGCTCGCTGGTTGAATTATAACATTCATGACAAGCCGAAACATGTTAGGTTCTATCCATCATTTGCAGCAATATTGATACTTCCCAGATTAGATTGATTAATTCGTCTTTCGCGAGATCTAACTTTAAGCAAATACCTCCTGCCAATGATTAAAGATGGCAACAATTAATCGAATGACTATATTTTATTTACAAGTACCGTATATTCCGGCGTATAACGCGCACTTTTAACATTGAAAGTTTTGTCAAATTTGTTGGGTGCGCGTTATACGCCGGGTATAAAACTTACCCGTTCGAAGATTAGAATGGTAATAGTGTAAATAGGGTATAAATAGGATTGCTGTTATATAATGAATACATAATATAAATACTAATCAACTAAACTATCTAAATTTAAACATGTTTATTTATATTATTTATATACCTTAATTAAAAACATATATAAATACCTTACTTAACAAAAAAATTACCTTAATTATTAATTTAAATAATCTTTATGACATAAAAAGTTCATTAAGTTCGTCTTCGCTAATATTATCAAATATATTATCAAATTCAGATGTACTTTCGTCATTAGTTTATACATACGGTTGTTATGAAGGAATATTGGCATAAAAGTGTTTCCAGGAAAGCAGATTATAAGGGTGCGCGGTATACGAGGCAACTGCAAAAATTAAAATAAATCTATTCAGATTTGAGGTGCGCGTTATACGCCGGTGCGCGCTATACGCCGGAATATACGGTAATTACTTAGTTGTATTATTGAAACGCTGGTCAGTAGATGACTTTGCTTTCTACTTTTGAATAAAGTTCCTAGGTTACTAGGCCTTCAGAACACTCGATCTCTCCCATCTGGAGGTGTTAAACTCACTGCTACTCATTTCTGCACAATACACTGCTATAGTTTGCGTCCAGTCAGTTGAAAGGCTCACGAGTGAAACGCAATCTTTCAACTCGATAATTTGCGAGAAAATCGTGGCAAGTTACAGGTCTTCTGGATACAAGCCCTTGTTTACTCAACCGTCTTTGGCCAGTATGTGATGAAATTGTCAAATTTAGATCTTCTTCGAGATGACGAGAAAAGTCGACGGTCAGTCACGATAACGCAGAACAATTTGGGTAAGAAATCAGTCGTTTCGAGCGCTTGTGGCTCGTGGATGATACGAACCAGGTGTTTCTATGTAAAGGATAGTTGGCTGATGACGCTTTATGACGTAATTTATAGTGTCTTTATAGCTACAACCAAAACACCAGCAATATTCCAATACAGCGGCCATCTTTAAAAAATGGTGCAACTCGTACAACGTCTTCAGGCCACAATTTCATTTTATTGCACAAAAAAAACACTTGTAGGAGTTTAGAAATCCCTAAGATGGGTAACTAATGCCAAAATTTTATTTTAACAATGAGTTATTTGTGTTAAAACTTACGTACTTAATATGCGATATCATATAGTCTTCGTTCAAACAGGAATTATTTCTTGTTACAGCCGGAATGCCATATTTTCGCACGAGAATGAAGTTTGCAAACGAGCCGCAGGCGAGTGAAGCAAATTATTCGAGTGCGGAATATGCATTCTGCGCGTGATGCTTACTATGCATTTCCTCCGAGTACCATTTTTCAATAAAAAAATAATTAAGAAAATACAATTTAAATATGATTAAGTGCGGAACAGAATGCAACGAGTTCGACGACGCGTTGACAGCGTTTGGACGGCGCTATCTGTCAGTGCAAAGTTAAAATTGAGCTGTAGTACGCAAGTGCACAGAATGATCAACGTCTGAACGGCGTTCTATGCCATTGATATTGAATGTTCGTTAACTTTCTACTTTTGACGCCGTTGAACGTTGAAGTAGAACACCTAACCTGAGTTTTTACTGAATGGTGAAGTGTTTGTATGTATAAATAACTTGCATACAACAAAAAATAACATCACACATAAATCTTCATCATCCATTATAATTGTAATAAAAGAAAGCGCACGTATAAACACAGATATAGGTTGTCACTTTGACGGCGTTAAAAATTATTGCATTGTGTGCAGGCGAAAATTCAACGCCGTTCTCAACGGCACAAATGCAACGCCGTGGCAAATGACGCCGTGCTGACGGCGTATTGCGCTGTGCATTCTGTTCCAGGCTTAACAGCCATTAATGCGTGCGGAGCCAGTAGGGGAATGAAAATTCCCAGAAACTGCACATGCGCATTGCTGCGAATTTATTCTTTCCCGCACAACGCACATGCGCGTTGGTGTGCATTTATCATTCCCGCATTGCCAGCGCGCGCATGAAGGTAACATGCGAAATTAAGTTAATTTCCTGTCAACTAACAGTATCGAAATGAGACAGTTCCATAGTAGTCGTAGGAAAAAATATTTGTTTATGCAGACTTGTTATATAAACATTGTATTACCTCTCAATACTTACAGTTTTCTATTAAAACTTCTATTCTATGATAATTTTTGATCAGCCTTTAAAATACAACATTAAGACAGACCCATATACCGAGGCAAACTCTTCTGACACTTTCAGCATCATCAGGAGCCCTTGGACTGTAATTATTGTCTTCTCTTGATACCCATAACAAATATAATCTGTCCCCATATGTTCATAGAGTGATTATGTAATTATCGAAGGTCGTTTGGAATGCAGCTCAAATTCGAATGCGTTAAACGTCCGGCAATAAAATTGGCCTTATTTTTAAACGCAGCCTACAATAAATTATCTGTATTTTTAGTATTAAATAATAAAATTTTCATTGTTCATATGTCGTTAATATTTTATTATTTCGTTTGAATGGCATATTTATTACGTTTAGTATTATAGCGCATATATTTTAACACGTGGGGAATTTCTAACATCTATGTTTAAAGATTCATAATTTAATTTTATAGGAATATTCTAGTATGTACTACGCGTTTTCTCTCCTACAACTACTTCAAGCTGAGTATCCCTACAGCAGATTTGCAGAGAGGTGAGTTTATGGGAACTAATATTTGATACACCTCAAACTTTTCCATTACTTTAATTTTTGTCACATTTTTAAACCAGCTGCTTTGGGTAATAGGCAGGCCAAAAATTTTTTGCCATACTTTTATTTATTTTTTTATTTATTTTATTTATTTTACATTTTAAGAACACAAGCAGGACTCAGTGAAAAATCAGGTTATTACGAGCAATGAGATATTAATTCCATGTTTTTCTCCTTCAAATAATTAATTGTTTGACGTGCTGTGTGGGAGCTTGCATTATCATGATGAAGAATGATGCGAAGTTGTTGGTTGCTTTTTCTGATTTTGTCGACGATTTCTGGCAAACAAATTGTTGTATACCATTCCGCATTAACTGTACTCCGATCCTCTAAGGCAGTGATATTCAAACTGTGTTCCGCGGAACCCTGTGGTTCCTCTATGCTTGGATGATTTTGGTAAATTTTGAAAATTGAATAACTTTAAATCTTAGGGTGCTACAAATTTCTTAATAACCATTTTCGTCATCAGTAGGTCATATTTATTTCAAAACAGTAAAATTAACAGCTAATTTTACTCGACAAAAAGTTTGTTTGTACTTTATACTGTATTAATGGAATTATAAATTACTATATTACTTTGATTTTATGTTTATAAAGATTGCTAATAAATGTTTATAATAAATAAACAAGTAAGATTCGATTCAATTTTTATTTATAATTTGCATTATAAATTATATTAGGTAAGTGTTGCATTATTTAAAAAGTAAAATAGTATATTATACTTTTAAAAAATATAGAAATATAGTCAGCTATAAAATATCAATTTTGATCAAAACTAAATTCAATAATAAACATTAAATTATTATTTTAAAACGTTTGATCTTAAAATTAAAAAAAAAAAAAAAACAGCATATTGCGGCTTTTTGCCTTGGGGTTCCAAAGAAATAGCATTTAAACTGTAAGGTTCCGCAGATGTAAGAAGTTTGAAGAACACTGCTTTAAAGGAATGGTTGCGACATGTCCAGTACAACCGAAGAAACAAGCGATCATTTTCTTGGAAGTGCTTCGTGAACGACCAACTTTTGTGTGCTTCCTTTCATCCTGGAAAACCCAAACAGTGGATTGTTGCTTAGTTTCCGGTTCATATGAAGACATCCAAGTTTCGTCACCTGTAATGATGTTGTAGAAGGATTTTACAGTATCTAGGTTGATTTTTTTTAGCTTCCCTTACACCAATCAACACATGCTTTTTTTGAGCTTCAGTCAAATTATGCAGAATCCATCGGGAACAGATCTTTTTAACAGCTAAATTTTCATGCAAAATCGAATGTATTGCAGTCTGCGATATGCCAAAGGATGCCTCTATCTGACGGACGCACGACCACGACGAAATTCTGCAAACCAATTGTAAACAGTATTTTCTGAACGCTCATTGTTAACAAACTACTCGGTAAATTTATAAGCTGCCACTGATTCCACAATAACATATGTCAAATTTTACGTATATAGTAATGGGCACATTTTAATATTGCCATCTAGTGGTCGTTTGTAAAAACATTAAAGGTAACCCACGTATAGGGTAAAAATTTTAAGATCGTAGCGCCACGCGGATTTTTTTGAAACCATTCTAAATCAGATACCACTTGACATTTACTAGTAAATAATAGCGAAAAGTTTATCAAAAAACGACAAAAAATAAATAATTGTATGGGATTTTCTGATTTTGTTTTAAAATTTTATAATCAAGTAATATACACACGTATTGTGAGGAAATTTTTTTTAAGTGACATTACTTGTAAACATCTTAAATACTAAATTTTGTGATCTGGTTTTAAGTTATGGCGGCACAGTTTTCCATTGTCGATTATTTTAATTATATTGGGGGAAATAATCATTCCCGTGTTGTTTACGAAGGGGTAGAAATATACAATGCTGGGCATATAATATTGTGTGGAGTCACTGAAAAAAACAGAGAGTTTATAAAGATTTATGCATTATGCCTACAGACTTGTGCATTACAAACCCACACACAATAACAGGAATTTTGAAGATATGCGATAATAAATACAAAATTGAAAATATTTTTGTAGTCACTATCATTAAAATGTAATGAGCAAACTTTGATATAAGGGCTCACTTTTTTTCCAATTTTTAAATTGTTTATCTAAACATCGCGTCGATTCCTAACCTCTTGCTTTCCCAATTTTGTTTCGAACCGTACGGTGTCTGATATTGGTGGAAACAAATGAAACGATATTTCCGGGTTTCTTCTTTTCAATGAATTGCACATAGGCACACAACAATATGTATTATACATTTTTCAATGATTATAATAAAACTTTAAAAACAAACTTCATACAAAACCAATACACAAAACGAAATGTTATCTGTAGTACACAAGTTCATGAAACGCTCACAAGATGGTAGGGTGTTTAGCTGCAAATCCCTATAGCTTCATTTTATTTATATAGATTGTTCGTTTTATATGAGAAACTTGTGAAAGTTGTGATGTTAACCCTACCCCTAACAAAAATATAATATACTAAAGAAGTAGGTACTAATCTTTCTTTCAATTCGTAGTTTCCAGTCGAGTAAGTCTGTTCCACTCCGTATAATAAATAGGAGGGTATCTGTAACGCACTCGCTCGTCCATCATCTACCGAATAGAGGGTCGGTAAAAAATACCAGAGAATGTTTATGCATAATTCAGTAATTCGAGTGAGGCCTGCCAGAAGGCCAGGACTTGATGAGGGCCAATGATGATCTGACTTGAACGAACGTTCTGTCACTAGAAATGGAACCACAGACAAGTGATAAATATGTTTGGATGGAGATATTAATGACGCCATTGAGAGGGAAATAATGTATGAGATAATTTTTAGGGGAAAAATGATATGTATATTCGCGATAATTTTGAAAAATTTGAAGGGTATAAAAAATTTTGAAAATTGATGGCAGAATAAATATAAAAAGGGATGTGTATGACAGTGCTATTTTGAATTGGAATATTTCGCATATAATAAAGATTTATATGGCGGCATTTGACATCCAAATTTCTCTAATACCTTGATTTGAGGTTGCTCCTGTGACGGCGCACAACCCTATAGTTTTCAATAGTTTCTTATCATCTTCTTCTAGTGCTATTTCCTAACGGAGGTAGGCGATTAACAAGGCGATTTTTATTTTCAGTGCGGAACAGCGATGTGGTGCTTTTGCCGTACCATTGCTTCAGATTTTTCAGTCAGGAAGTTCTTGCCCGGTCCTCTTTTTGCCACTATTTTCCCTAGATTATTAGTTGTAATACTTCGTATTTTTTAGTTTCTTATACAAAACTAATAATCGGAAACAAAATTAATCTATAGATAAAAATTTGTTGCGAATTTTTATCTATCTAACAAAATAATTTTAACTGTAGAAAAAACTGTTTTGTAATTGTAAATAAGCAAATTTCACCATAGACGTCAACCCATCGACGCACATTTTCGTATAATGCGGCAAATTGTAGCTTAAGTTTCACTCTCCAAATATATTTCTTGCTATTTTGTTCTATTGTGAAAATTACTTATGCAGTGACATCATTAATTCCTGAACGTTCTATAATACTGAATAGCAACATTTAGTTATCAAACTATAGTTATATATTAGGCGTAGCTTCGATTTTGATTAAATTATACCAGTGGTTCCCAAACTTTTTCGGTTCCCGGTGCCCTTAATGTATTAAAAAATTTCCGCAGCGCCCCAAATCAATACATTGATCTATATCATTTTTCAATTTTACATTTTATTTTATTAGACAGGTGAAAATATAAAAATACAAGTGATGACCCAAAAAAAAAAGATCTTCACTTCTAAGATATAAAGTGATGACCTAAAAAAAATCTTCTTTTTAAAAATACATAGTGGCAACCTAACAGTGGCGGAGGTGTCCCTTCGCCACTGGTTAGTGGCGAAGGGACACCTCCGCTAGACTTGCCCTCCCATAAAAAAAATAATACTAAAAAAAATACATAAAAAAAAAATAATAATTTTTTTAAAAAAATTTAAAAGATTTAGGTAAATCTTCAAAAATACATCAAATTATGTCCTATACAAATTTTTGTCCAAGGCTTGGTTTACTAGTTACGAATTTTTTTAAATTTTAAAGTTTAATAACTTCCGTTTCCCGTTTCGGATTTTAATAAAAAACAATAGGGTTCTTCTCAATTATTAGTTTTTGAGTTATCGTGTATACACACAGACACACAGACACACACACACACACACACAGACGCACACACATACGGACGGCACTTCGAAAATAGGTTTTTTGGATTCCCTGGAAATCCATGGATTCCATGAAACGTGGTCATCAGTCAAAATCTCGACATCTTATATATTAAGGTCGGGCAAGTAAAAAGGGTCTTCACTTCTAAAATACAAAGTGGTAACCTAAGAAAAAGGTCCACACTTCTTAACAACAACGTGATGACAAAAAGGTCATTTAAACTACAAAATGATGGCCAAAACAAAAAAAGTCTTCACTCCTAAACTTTATATATAAACTTTTATTCACAAAAAAAGGTCCTGGGTCTTCACGGCGAACAGTTTGGGAATAGCTGCCTTATACAAATTAATTATCAAATGAACAGTGTTTTTCTCTACACGCCAATGAGTTAATAACAAATATTAAGTTCGCAACGGATTATCGTTGTTTCTCGGGTGAGTTCGGGTCAACAAAGTAATTTGATTGGTTCTATATTATAAATTGGAATACACGTTTGATATTTTTATACTCATTGTTTACTTTTATGTAACGCTCAGGAATTAATGATCTCACTGTAGTTATTATGCTTGGTAATATATTTTTGCCGCCATCTGGAATCTGCCGCGGGTCTCACTATAGGTGTTAAATGATATAAATAACGAATAAAAATTATGTAATTTTCGTGAAGTATACGTGTACCAAGTGGCATTTCATTATCATCAAGTATAGTATTTTTCGACAAAGGTTCTAAATTATAAGTAATCAAGTCGATTTTTTTTTACATATTACTTTAACAATTCTACGCTAAACTATAAAAATATATATAAGTTATTTGAAACCCACATACATATTTAAAAATTACAAACTTGGTATCAAACGTCCATGCTCGTGAGCATCAAAAATGCCGAGAGCACTTCCAAAGTGCAGAGAATTCCTTTTTGTTGGCGTTAAAAACCGACGCAGAGCGGATCAGGTCAAACATTTAACGAACCAATCGGCTTGTGTGTGATATCGTTCACACTACACAAAAACGTTCCACGGAGTGTTACCTCACGTCAGTGTTTCATTTTCGTCACATTTTCCAATGAAGACAAATTTCGCGGCGCACCTACTTAGTAATAGAAGAAGAAATTTTGAATGCAGTAGCCCCTGTATTCAGGATATATCAATTTTATTTCGTTATAAAAAGATCCTTCGTGTACTTTATTCTTATAAATGGTATTTACGGACAATGATGTTACAATAAAAACGACGCTAGTATTTTTTAAAAAGATTTTGCGGCACATTTGGGAAATTTTGCGGCACACCCTTTGGGAAACACTGCCTTACGTGATACATTACAAGATCTGTTCGGTAATGTAGACGCAGCTTAAGGGTTCAATCTAATCTACGTCGAATATTAGATTGTTGAATGACAAATAATAACGATAATTATGGGAATATTGTTCTTACCAAATTATACTTAACATACATTTTCAGATTTATTACGCGTTTTCTTTACTCTAATCGTCCATATTTTTGTCCATTGTAACTGAAATAATACTTTCACATAATAATTCAAATTATTGAAAACGTTCAAGTCTATAAATTTTTACATAATGACTCCTATAATATTATGAATTTAATATCCATCTGAACTATTTCCATAAATGTCATGTCAAGTTAGGTTAGGTCAGTAGGTCATAAACGAAATGTCAATATAACCAAACAATATTATGATTACCCTCCTGCTCAAACATGCATGGTTTGATTAAAAATCCAGTTTATACCTGCACGCACGCGCGTTATTTCCACTTATTAACATTAATGAAAAATTAGTAATCAACCCTTTTTCACTTACAGTAAAACCTGCTAATGGGACCACATGCATAAGGTAGGTACTTGCTTAAGTTGACCACCTTTTGATGGTTTCTTCTATATTCTCTGCCGTGTACGGGGTGTGTAAATTAAGTAATCGGACTGGCAACATAACGTTTGTTCTAGCAAAATTTGGGACGCGAGACGTGACAAGTGAACATGTGCTACGCCTTCAGTACGAGTTTGAACTTGCTAGAGTAATTTTGTTGTCCGTAGCGATTTTTTTCGTGAAACAGTTTTTTCTAATGCGTTCTAAAAATGAGTGACATTCATTTCGAACAACGGTGTGCTATCAGGTTTTGCTTCAGACTTAGACACAGTGCAACGGAAACTTTTGCAAAACTTCAGCAGGCCTACAGACACTGTATTTTGTCAAAGACCCAGGTTTTTTGGTGGTTTAAAGCATTTTCAGAAGGAAGAGAGTTGAAAGATGAATCACGCAGCGGAAGGCCTTCATCTTCAAGAACCGATGTAAATGTCGACAGAAGACGGGATCTTGTGCGTTCAGATCGTCGGTTGATAGTCAGAATTATCGGGGAAGAGTTGAATTTGACTCCCACTATCCTTCATCAGATTTTGACCAATGAATTGGGGATGAGAAAAATCCTGTCACAGAGCAATTTCAATAAATGAGATTTGGCCAGTAAAACATTCCTGTGGCTCCCCAGCCTCCTAATGCGCCTGACTTGAGCTCTTGTGTCTTTTTCCTCTTCCCAAGATTGAAAAATCACCTTAAGGGACGTCATTCTGGGACACTCGAAAACATTCAAACGTCTGTAATCGACCAGCTGAAAGCTATTCCAGTATCCGAGCCAAGCACCAAAATCGCTCTATCGGCCTAGAAATTAACATTAGAAATACAATATCTTTACAGATAGCCACGAACAAGATGGTAAACATCTCAGACGAACGTATGTGGAACGTATATTAACATTTGGACATGAAAAACTTATCGGCAAGATAGGTTGCGTCGATAGCCGCGTCTGCTTAAAGTGGATCAAAAACGGAATCGCGTGACCATTTCGAAGTAATGTTTGGACATGTACAAGCGCAATCTAAGTGTTTTTGCGGCATTTTAGACCAGTTGATGAAACATAGATCCATCACTACACACCAGAAATGAAAGAACAGTCAAAACAGTGAATTTATCCCAACGAACGTGCTCCGAAGAAGACAAAAAGGAGTGCCACGGCCGAAAAGATCATGGCGACGATTTTCTGGGATTCGCAAGGCATAATCTTGTTCTACTATCGGGAAAGGGGGAAAAACGATCATAAGACAATGCTTTATTGAATTGATTCCACTGAATTAATGAAAAAGCGGCCTGATTTGGAGATGAAAAAAGTTTTATCCCACCATGAAAATGCATCAGGTCAGTCGTTCGAAATTGGAATGGCTAAATTTGTCGAATTGGGCTATAAACTGCTCCTGAATCCACCCTGTTTTCCAGATTTGGTCCATTGCGACTTCTTTCTCTTTCCAAACCAGAAGAAATGACTAGTTAGAAAAATATTCGCATCGAACGAGGAGATCATCGCTGAAACACAAGCCTATTTTGCAGAGTTCGAGACATCGTACTTTTTGAAAGGACTAAGAAGTTGAAATAACGTTGGGCAAATTAAATCAAGCTAGAAGGACACTATGTCAAAAAATAAGTCGTATTTTACAGGCACAGTGAATTATCTAGAGCAGGCATGTGTAACTTCCAAAAGACCGAGGGCCGGATAGGATTTTAAGGATTTTTTTTTTTTTTTTGTCAGTATTTTTAAAATTACTTCACTGAAATTGACTTTATTATAAAAAAATAGGATATTCTAAATTTTCTAAACTATACAAACTATACAAATATGTAAGTTCATAACATTCATAAAAAAATACAATAAAAAAAAAGATCTTTTATAATGCCTAAACATTGTTAAATAAGAACAAAATGGTTATTTAATTTTAATGTGACGGTTGGGACTTCATATTGCTCACAAGTTTGTCAATGTTTGGGGAAACAACTGATGTAGCAACACGCAACTTGTTTTCTAAGTGCGAATCCGTTATTCGCGTCCTTGTTTTCTTCATACTAGAAAATAACTGCTCACATTTGTAAGTGCTTCAAAAGAATGTAATTCTCTTCGGAGCAAAAGCTGTGAGTTTCGGGAATTTGTCAACTAGAAACCATTTCTTATAAAACTCAATTAGTGAAATGTTCTTCATATTTGACTTCAAATCTGAGTTCTACTGTAGCTCAAGTAGTTCTATTTACAGAGAAAGTGGCGCTTGTTCCACATCAACATCAACTGTTTAATCGCATTCGTTCTCTGAAAACAAAGATATACTCGCGTTCCAGATTCAATGGGATTTTGGATATTTATTGTGGGCCGGACAAAATGAGGCAACGGGCCGGAGCTAGCCCGCGGGCCGTAGGTTGCACATTCCTGATCTAGAGCCCCTCGTATTACTCATAGGGCCGGTTTCTGAAATCTTAGTTCACTATAACCAAAAAGTTATGAAAAATGGTTGCTATGGTTACTTATGGGATTGTTATATTGTGACCGTAGTTAAATATTTGCTTATAGTTTACTATATGGATTAAAATATGGTCACAGGGGTGCGTTTAATGATATGATAAATATGGTCACAGGCGTGCGTTTAATAAAATGATAAATAGTAATATAGAAATACACAAAACCAATTTAAACGTGTTTAAAATGTGCACGCCACTGGTAACTGCCTGACAAAAAGATTTATTACTATCGCTCTTTCTGAGATAGACTATAAGCTTTCAGACACCGGCCCTTAGACTTAGAGTTTTAAATTAGGCATGGTCGAAACATTAGGCCGGTCGCATAGCTTTCATATATTCCCGAATATCAAAAATAGAGAATTTACCTTATCACCCTATGCGGCACTTATGAAGGTGTGGGCATGGTATTATATTATGAGTGCTATATATAGATTGTGTTACAAAGTTAGGTTAGGGAAAAGTTAAGTTAATGTTTGTGACATGTTTGATTGATGACTATATGATATTTGTGAGAATCTTTTTAAAGAGATATGTCGGTATATGTGGAAAAATAACCGAACTCTGAATGAAAGTATAATGGAAAAATAAATATTTGTAAACTGAATAACATATGAAGAGAAGAAAAACAAAATCTTGCGATGTTTACGACTTTATTCTTTGAATTCGATTAAATAAATTAAATACGTTTGGAGAATTTATTCTGTTATTGAATTTTGAAACACGCGCCCAAATTTTTTTGATCTAAATTAGATTTTCTCTATCAATGCTTCGCTCGGTGTCTCTTTATTTTCGTATATCTTTTTGTATACCTTTTATGTATATTAACTGTGTCGATAATAATTATTTTCAGAATATTTTATTGGACTGTTTTATTGGACAAGATATAGCCTACGGTCAATACTAGAGATGCAACGTTCATGAACGAATAGGCTCACTGAACCGAATCAGTTAACTGACTGTGAGCCGATTCACAAATTTAAATGAACCAGCTCAAGGCGCCTTGCATAATTTCAGGGATTATAACAGTTTATTATAGTCAGACGCAAGCGCAAAATTCGTAGAAGTATGTTAAAATAGCTCTGCGCTTGCATCTGACGATACTATTAGCTATTTATGCACCAAGGGTGTTACTAAGATGGTTACGCCCGGACGTAATGCTCTCGAGGGCCTCTGGCCCGAGGGTGGATGTCGCTCGATGGGCTTAATCATCCAGTAACGCCAATGGTGCACACAAGATTTCATTTTTCACTTCAAATAAAATAAAAAGTAAAAATAAACAAGTCTGGTAGCCAATAATAAACATGCATTTATAGAAAAAAAAAACAAATGATTTTGTTTAATCGTTTAATTGTCAGAATTTATATTAAAATTAAAATAAATATGCAAGAATGCCCGAATATATCAACATAAATGCACAAAAAGTAACAAAAAGTTTGTTGCCAACTAAATCAAAACTTAAATAGAAAAAGAATATGAAACCTTTAGACTATGGAAATCAAAAAATAAGGTGCCGGCCGTAAATGGGACTGTACTGTTGGCGTATTTAAGTTAAACATTTCTCACATATTTGGATACGTAAGGATATTGATTTCTTTATTTTAGTCTGAAATTTACTCTCCTACTTCGCTATGGACCAAATACAAATTTATATTTTTTAAAAACGGGAAAAAATGTGGGCGTAATGAGCTAATGAGCGGGCGTTATGGATCCATTACGCCCGGTTGTTATGAATATGTTTAAATATCTCGTATCGAAGGAATTATAAGTAAATAACAGCGAAGTGAAAAATAAACCATTAAAAATGGCTACACCAACAAGACTAATATCTATAACGCTACAAAAATAGGGGATAGGCATGATTTATTTTTTATTTTTATTATATTCCTCTTGTTGCATATAACATAAAAAACAGTTTTGCATTTTTTTTTTATTTGAAGGCTTAAAAAAATCATAAATGTAGGTAGCGCGCGAAAACCACGTGTGACGTCATATCCTACTTAAGTGTCTGCGTACAGCTTACCTAGTATACAGCGTACAGCCTACACAGTCTGTCGTGAACTTATTTGCTTGTATAACTTTTATAGATTGTGTAAAGTTAGAGTGATTTTAATTAAAATAAAGTTTAATTTTATAAAAACAATTTATACATGTTTACTGAATCAAATTTTATATTAAAATATATAACCTATATTGCAGTATTTCAATTATGCCTCTAACGTTTTTTAACTTCATGTAAACAATGTAGTAAAATTCTGACATCTAAATTACATAAATATTTACATTTTACAGAGTTGCAGCGTTTACTGTTTACATAAAGTTATAGAATACATAAATGGTTATTACAAGTCTGTTTTGACACCACGTATTTCTTCAGCACTGTAGCATTCATTATTTTTCTTATATTCCATGAGCATAAAAGCATCAATGTTGGGTAAATTATCACTCAGAGCCCAAACAAAATCTTTATCTGCCATTTTAATAATAAATGCGTGAAAAATTGTTTAAAAACAAATACAAAACTCTCGAACAATACAATATACACACGTAAAGATTATGTTGTAGTCTGGGCTGTCTGCTGGGGTTTGACGTCATGTGCAGTCGTATTTACTCGGCAACCTTCGCGCTGTGGTCGGCTTATTTCAAATTTACAATATTTTAATTAAAAAATTTGGCTGTAATATTAATTAAAATGTGATTTTTGTTTTGTTAGGTTACATAACTAACATTAATATATCAAAAAAATTTAGTTTTAAGGAAATATGAATTTTATGCGTATCCCCTATTGTACAGAACGCCTAACAGCTACCAAATATAAATTTTTGACATCGCGTTGTAAAATAGATCAACATATATTAAAACTAAATATTAATAGACATTTAACTGCCGTTAAAAACCAATAAATATTATTTTTGGTCCTCAATGGCAATTCCAAACTTATTATAAATCAAGATTTTATATTTTGCTAAGTAGACAATTCCGAAAATTACAGTTTTTAAATCGTACCTACTTGCTATTGTCATTTGAAAAGCACTTGCCATTGATCAAAACTGAAATATAACATAGAATTTTCGTGACACATTTTTCACTCTTTAGAATTCAGAAAAAAAGAGATTCGATCGAATCTGCCACATTCAAATAAAGATTTATAACATTTCCTCGCAAAAAGAATAATCTTATACAAGATTTTTTAATATCTATTCATCGAAGCATACGTAATTTAGTTCCCCTCCGCTATGAGTGCAAAGCGCCACTGTCGCAAACAGAACTCCTGACTTGAATAAAAATAATAACTCACTTTTCGATCACACCGAATATCATTGTTGTATAATTTATTGGCAAACTGGTAGTGACATAACTTTGTCAAAATGTTGTGTGGCTTCCCCTACCTTTTTAAGCGCCACAATACGTTTCCCGGATCTGTATTTCGCTCCGGTATTGCCTAAAAACTCTGGAATATATGGCAACCATTAATTCCATGTAAAAACAAAGCTAGGAATTTCTGACCAGCGGGATACTGCTTGCAAATAAATTTAAATTTATGAAAGAACAATATGAATGTAGTTTTGATCATGAATGAGTGGAAATAAAATTTGATATTTTAGTTTTTACTGCCATTTTGCTGGCATGAATTCAACTTCAACGTCTACTTTGTTTATTTTTTGTCGTTATTGGAATATGTTAAATTTTATTACCAAAAAGAAAGACATTTTCAATGGGTATTCGTGGTGTTTTTCTCTTGTACTATGTGATTTAGAAGATATGGTAACTTTAGGAGACACTTAGTGATACAATTTGTACCTAAATTGATACTTGAATATAATATGTGGCACCCGGTATTATGAGAAACTTTAAAATCTCGTAAGTTTACTGTCTTTTTATTTTAATACAGCTTTGGTCAAATTTATGCACGAAAGTATTTTTAGCATATGAGGTTTGATTAAAAAAAGTCGAACTAACATAATAGATCTTTACTATAATACAGAAAGTCAGGTGGAACATTTCGCAGCCCAGTACGAGGGCTACCTTTTAAGTTTTTACAAAAACTAAGAACGAAAAAATATTTTTTTTGCCAATAAAACATACTGTTCTATTGCTTTTCAAAATTTATACAGTTTTGCATCCGTTCAAACCAATTCTCGAAACATTTTTTCCACTCTGAAGTGAAATTGGTTTCTCAAAAACATGGTCTTCGAAAGCTTCAACAGTTCTTGAGGTGATGAAAATCGTTGTCCACGCATTTTTTATTTGACATTGGGAAACAAAAAAAGTCGCTAGGGGATAAATCAGGTGAAAACGGGCAATGCGACACTAATTCGATGTTTTTCACTGGGTTTCACGTTTTTGATCGTTTTTCCTGATTTTGTCGATGACTTCTAGCAAACAAATTGTTGTATACCATTCAGCATTAACTGTTCTCCGATTCTCTTAAATATTTTCTGAACCCCCAAGAATATTTTTGAAATAATATTTTAAATGTTCTTAATAATTTATTGTTTAATAATTAAGTTTATTGTAATTTTAAAAGCAAAAACTGGTAAAAATTTAATTTTTCTTTTAATGTCAGGATCCCTAAGATCTTTTCGGGGGTCTCCTTACACTCCCTTACACATTGATTCGATCCTTTTTTTGTGCTTCGGCCAAATTATGCGGAATCTATCAGGAACAGATCTTTTTCACAGCTAAATGTTCATGCAAAATCGAATGTATTGCAGTCTGCGATATGCCAAAGGATGCCTCTATTTCACGGTAAGTCACATACCGATTTTCTTGAATCATTTTGCGCACAGCATTGATTTATTGATTTTTTGAATCACAACCGATTTTGGTCGACCTTCACAAGATTCATCACTGACGGACGCACAACCACGACGAAATTCTACAAACCAATTGTAAACAGTCTTTTGTGATGGTGCTTTATTACCAAAAGTTGAGCGAAGCGAATCTATGCATTGTTGTTGAGTTAAGCCTTTACTTAAATCGTAAACAATCATCCAACGAAGTGGTGGTTGCCATCTATTGGTCGTTTCTAAAAACATAAAAGGTAACCTTTGTACGTATATATATTTTACGTAATTGTGAGACCTGTTTTATTATATCCGTTATTAGTTTGGAAACGCACGTGGAAATCCTGGTTGGAATTTGGATTTTTCTATAATTGAAGCATTTTAAATACAAACTTCTATAATTGAAGCGGTTAACGAATAATTCTGTTAAAGAATAATTCGGTTAACCAATAATTTGGCTAACGAATAATTTGTGACTCTCAAAAGGGCGCCAAATGCCAAATGAATGTAAAAGTAATTTAGTGAAATGTAATTTTCTTCATTTGAAATTTAGAAGGGAAGACCTTTTTTTAGGTCTTTATTTGACATCTAGAAGTGACGACCTATTTTTTTAGGTTTACCCCAGGGCTCGAAAAAAACTAGTTACGCCCTGCCTAGGGGCGCTCAATTAAATCTTGCCTACGGACGCCACAGACCCTCTCGTCGGCTCTAAGTGCCTAAACCACTTCAAATGAAACTTAAAAGGAATTGGAAATCCAGCCAATATTGGAGAAATTTTTTAAACCTTCTCCAGACAAAGACCTAAAAGGAAAAGAACTCCTGAGATTCCTGAAACACCACAAGGACCAACTACCCTTGACCTTTCCAGGAGGCTTCAAGCTACCTCTCCCATGAACTGAAAACTATGGACTGTGAACTATATAAGGTGTAAATAGTGAATATTCAACTCTTCAGTGCTGCTTTTGGGAACATTATGGAATGATTTAAAAAGTTTTAGCATTAACACTTATAGAAAATCATTCGGCTAACGAATACGTACGACATATCACCTCGTGGAACTAATTAAAGTCGTTATTCGAGGTATAACTATACTTTTTTCATAAGTTTTCAATTTGCTTGATTGAAATCTGTCAATTCTAAAATTGTATAAAAACATCATAATTATATATCTTATTTTTTTTTGCAGATAAAAAATGCAGATTACGTCATCAATATAACGTTTAAATATTTCCATAAACCTCCAAAAAAACCTTTTAAAACTGCTACCTTTTAAGGAGAATTAAAAAATAAAAAATCGTTTCCATTAAAATGATGTAAAGGACACTGTTCTCATTCTGTGTTTAAAAATGTGTTATTCTAGTAAATGAATGTCCCTAAGTGTTGTTTAGGGTTTTATCGTTGTTTACGTTGTCAGCAGTGACTTGTCGGCATGTCCACTCTGATTCATACGTCACTGTCTACAGTTAGGTTGGCAAGCCTTGCAGCGGTGACATGCTATCCGTGTTTTCTTGTTGTGGCCGCCCTGTACTAATTGTCAGACAAACCAGTTGTAAATTTGAATTAATTGCATGTTTTTTTTTAAACGTGCCGCTATTATATTAATCTGTTAATTTTATTTTCACGTTTCTGAACTCATTACATACAAGATTAAGGGAAATATTGCACGATGGAGACTTTCTCCTGGAATTTGGGATTTTGAGAATCTTTTAGATTTCTCACAGAGAGACAATATGATTCAAAAACAGGCACCTACAGTCTATTCCAAACGATTAGGTGGAACTAACCGGAATTTTAATTTTTGTAAGTTGTCATTAGCAATTTTTTTATTTATTGAAGTTGACTTTTCCTGAACAAAATGATCAAAAGCTTCAATCAATCGGTAAAAGTAACTAGAATTGAAAATCTAGTTCCGCCTAAACCAAAGTAACAGACTTTAGTAGGTACTTTATTAAAAAATATTAGGTTGGCAATTAATTATCGCAAGATATTTTCGGAAAGAAGAAAAACATTTTGAGCATTTTCTTTAGTTCCTTGTGATCATAATATGTATTTTTCAATTACAATATAAATATTTTTTTACAAATACGTTTGTTTTAAATACTCTCTTTCTGAATATTACAAAATACCCTTTTTGAATATTTACACATACAGTGATTTCCTTGCGTGTACAATGTAGGACCCTATTAAAGTAAATTTAAAAAATCAGCTGTGGCCACCACAGGACCGACCGCCATCACAAAGTACTTGCATAAAATACATTCTAGCAGCAGAGTAGAAATAACTTGGCCTAATATTTTTTAACAGAGATATTATTTATCATGACTATAGGAACGTTACTCATAAGTATGAAAAATAGATACTTTAGGTAGAATTTTTTTTCGTTTTATCAAAAAATGTCTCAAATAAAAGTTATTAGTTATTATTTTATTAGCAACTTTTGTTAAATACATTTTTTCGAAATATTTTTCTGTTACTAAATATTCGCAAAAATCTTAAAATCGACACGAGTAAACTCCCATTTCTAGTAAACCGATTTTTACCAAAAATTGATCAACTCGTGCCATTGATGTCAAAAGCTTAAATATGCAGTTTCATAAAAATCCTTTTAGCCGAATTTGCTCTGCATGTGTACACAGACAGACGAACGGACGGACGGACAGACAGACAGACAGACAGACAGAGAGACGGATAGACGGACAGACAGACCGACAGACATCATGCTAAAAACAATCAAATCTCGAATGTCAAAATCGGTATCATCACAATACCTCCCTTATATGTATATGTTAGCGGTCGGTAAAAAAAAATAAGCCGTTTTGGGAAAAGTTTTAGGGTTAAAAACAAAATAAAAAAATTATTATTTTAGAAAATGTTAAAAATTACATAAATTAATTAAAGGTCATAAAATTTTATTACAGAAATACAAAAAATGTTTGCACGATTTTTATTTTTTATTACAAATTGATTATTTTATTTTTCAAAATTATTGACGCATTTTATAGAAATATAAATATTCGCAAAAATCTTAAAATCGACACAAGTAAACTCCCATTTTTAGTCAACCGATTTTTACCAAAAGTGGATCAACTCGTGCCATTGATGGCAGAAGCTTAAATATGAAGTTTGATAAAAATCCTTTTAGCCGAATTTGCTCTGCACGTGTACACAGACAGACGGACAGACAGACGGACAGACAGACGGACAGACAGACGGACAGACAGACGGACAGACAGACGGACAGACAGACGGACAGACGGACAGACGGACAGACGGACGGACGGACAGACGGACAGACATCATGCTAAAAATAGTCAAAACGTTATGTAAACCTCAATTCGTGGAGATCAATCGAAATCTCGAAATGTAAAAATCGGTATGATCACAATACCTCCCTTATATATGTTGGCGGTCGGTAAAAATGCATCTTCTGGATAATGGCCTTAGTAGCTCTGTAACTGTTCCACGGGAACTTCCTGGAGGAGGATCATCATTTGGGTTAAAAATATATCTTTGAAATTGTTGAAACAGTTGTGAAACCAACGAAACACTGTGCTCCGGACAATTCTCAGAAAAAATGCTAAATATTTCGGAGATAAACTCTTCCGCAGGCAAACCAAGTTTGAAATTGTACAAAATGATTGCATGATGATCTCGTCGCGTTAAGTCACTCATATTGATAAGTTTACACTTCCACTGCAAATAATAGACTGACTACATAAAATTTATCTATCAGTGTATCTATTATGTTTTGAATGGTATATTTAATGATGCAAGAATAAATTTGCTATGTTTATTTATACAATCGTAACTCCAAAATTTCCTAGCGCCCTACGAAAGATAGATTTCTGCAAGTCAAAATATATTCTGTCAGTATCCACGAACAGACAGACATCCCAGAAGCACTAAAATTTAATTTAATAATAAAAGATTTTATCAGTTTTGAAGCTACTATATGAATCTTGAAATTATTAATATTGTAAAAAACTGGTCTGTGTAACATTAACAACAGAAAAAAACGCAACAAAAACTTGTCATTTTAAAAATCTTCATCTTTTTATACAGTTAACGCTTCAGTAATAAAATTGATATTAATTGGCAGTCTCTAACTTCCTGAATTATTACATCTTTCAAAACATAAATAACCTGATAAAAAAATGTCAAAAAATAACAAGATATTTATGCTAATTTCTTACACAATAAAACATTTTTTATAAATCACATTCATTCTTCAAAATCTTAATTTAGAAATTATCAAATGTATCCATCACTATGACAACAAATTCATTTTTTATTTTTCATCTTACATCCTCTAACTTAATCATAAAAAGAAAAAGATCCGCTTACATGATTTAAAGGTAATGTTCACTAAGCTGGAAACGAAGAATGACTGCCTCTTTTGATTGATTCTGAATCCCTCTTATATAAGATAGAAATGAATATATTTCTCTTGAAAAAATACGTACATTTGCGTTTTTAATTTTAACAATATGCTTCTATGCACATTTCAATATTGAAGACTGGTATTAAAGTATTGAAGTATTGAACATATATTTTTAAAATGTACCAGTATTTTTAAAGAGTGGAGGGATTGTTTTTAAAAGTTGCAGCATACTTTACAGGAGAGAGCCGGAAAGGAAACAGGAGTAGTCTGGGATTTATAAAAACTGGAATGGAAAAAAAAATCTGTGAAGTGCGAATTTTCACACATTTAAGAATATCGCAGGTATACAGTAAATGAAGACAACAGAATCCCCCTACACTGAATATCTAGACCAATATTTTTTGCTGTAATTACATCAAAATGAACAGTGTTTTAAAAATCATTTGTCATCTGGTAATCCACATACTAAAAGTTTTTATTAGATACCCTACATGAAGTTAAAAAAGATATTTTCTCAAAAATACAACTATGATATGTTTCGAAAAAATTATCTTGTTAAAAATTCCTTTTGAAGTCTGTTCATATCAATGTGCATTACTGATTTTTCCCGATCTTTATAGCAACTTCTCTGAATTACAGGATGTGGAGACGCCATGAATTAAAAAATAATTTATTTTGTCAAATCCACAAAAACTGCAAAAATTAAATCTGATCAATAATTCCTCTCATACGTTTCCCATCTAGATCAATGTACATTACTTAGAATTTTTTTAAACTTTTAGTCTAACCCTTTGGCGTTAAAGGGTGCGGGACAGTATTTTTTTTAACATTTTTGGAAAAAAATCGTGTTAAAATAAAGATTTTCTACAAAACTACTTGCCACTCCTTAATCTATGTCTCTAGAGCTATCTTTGGATACCATACAATAAATTTTTGAAAAATATATTTTTTTCAACGACTTGAAAAAAATTATATATTTTTCCTCGTCCGGGGAATAAGGTGGAGGACAAAATTGACTGGAAATTTTATGGAAAACTTTTAAAGGTTTTCTTGTGTACAATTGGCGTGTCTAGATACAGCCGTTTAGCCACATTTGTACCAAACGAGAAGAAGAGTAATAAGAATTTCTTGGTCATACCTACGAAAGCCTAAATAAGGTATTCTTGCATTCTAACATAACAATAATAATAAATACCTACAGCCTAGATGGCGCATAAGAGTTGAAAAGGTGTATACTCTGTTGCTAGACCTCCGGCACTATACAGTGGGTAACACGAAATATGAGCCAAAAGCGTTTGACATAATTTGAAAGTAGTCAGTAAAAAAATAGTAGAAAATACCATAATCATTGTTTCTGTTGATATATATTCTTGCTGCTGTTATGCCACAATTATTATACAAAAATAGCTCAAAGTGTAACAACAATGAAACTTCGCAATCAGATAACCGCTGTTCAAATCTTTAGAAATTTTTTTATTTTTTAAATAATATTTAACTATTTATTTATACTTTTATTTAAATTATTTTAATAATTAGGGTAATAAATACAAATTAAAGTTACGTCCAAATATTATGTCAAAAAAATTAAAGCTAGTTTAAATACATTATTTATCTTAACAATTATCGCTATCGTTAGCTTTTTGTAATCCCACCTAATGGTGGGACCACCTAAGGGTGTCTAAATGGGCCTTAATAGGCCCATTTAGACATCCAAATTAAACTCTAATCTATTTTTTAAATATTAAAATTTTTTTAACATACAACAGCCTTCATATACGTCCGATTTACAGGTTAAATTAGTGTAAATTAAGCAGAAATTAAGATACATAACCTCACTTTCTGAACGAGATTATTACATTCGTGGTTTTAAATAGTTCACACTCTATATACGTCCTTCTCTTAAGTTTACGTTTAGTTTATAAAACTACAAATCGATGTAGTTTTTAAAATTATAACTAGAGTTGTAAAGACAACAATATTGGGCATATATCTCTCCATAATTACAAAATATTGAAAACATAACTGTCAAAATTAAGGATTTCTTCCAGGGTTGTGACTGGTTCAAATAAATAGTTTTGAAGTAAAATTTACGGGATATACAAAAAATCGTGAAACTTAAAAATATTAAAGCCGACTACATTAAATCAGTGCACTAGTTTGTTACACAGAATGTTTCTATGGATTTCAAAGGCACATACAAGTTAAATAATTTAACATTTAAAAAAATTGGAACTGGTTAGAGCTTAATTTGGATGTCTATATGGCCTTATGCAACGAAGACATTTTTCAAAAATATAACATCTAAAAAACTTCTAAACATCCAAATATAGAAATTAAAACATTTAAATCGATAATAATCATAAATTTTATTGATAAAAATCTAAATGTGAAATTCAAAAAATTCTTTAAATTTTTACAAATATCAACAAATTTTAAGGAATAATTTGAAGTTATCTTCTTGTAGATCTTCTTTAAATGTCAACTAAGTAATAACTCATTCGAGAAGTTGATATTAAGTGATTGATTCATCAAGTATATTGATAATATCAATCAAAATTCATTTTGTTGTGAGTTAAGATGCTTCTCGCTTACGAAATGGTTAATTATGACTTTCTCATGAAATGTGGGGACAAAATTTTGGTTTATGTAATATACCATGATTAATTGTAGAAAATTAAAATATTAATATTTATTTTTCTTACTAAGACGACCTTTATATTAATGAATAGTGTTAATTTAAATGTTAAATTAAGTTAAAATTGACTCATACGATTTAAATGGCAATTAAATGTGTTAAATTTGATTTATTATAAATTGATGTGAAGTGTCAATTATCACACATTTTAGGATATCGCAATTGACAACAATTTATGCGTAACTTAAATAGTAAGAGTATTAATTTTTGTTTTTTATTTTTTATTTATTTTACATCGGCCTATTTCTGCAACGAGGTTAATCGCCGATGCCAGGGGGCGAGCTCCAACACCTGAATGAGGGGTGAATGATTGTGAAAATGGGAGTAATGTTAACATATTATTCTCGCCCGAATAATATCACCAACCTGGAACTGAACTAGCAACCTCACAATTTAGACTTTTAACCAGTCAAAACTGCACGATTTAACGAGCTCGGCCACTCCGCTGGCATTATTAATTTATTGCCGCACATGAATATACCTAGTTATGTTTAAAATAATAATTTGATCATTTCGTTTGTAATATTAATTTTTTGAGACCGACCCGCCTGTGTTGTGTGTGATTTTAAATTAGTTACTTCAGTAAGCCTGTGACCGTAAGCACTAAAACGTTTGTATTTGCAGTTTGACCGTTAGCAAGGGTATGGACTGAGGTCAACTGCCTGTCAAATAATTTGTGTAAAAAATATTTATACTAATTACAGGTTTTGCTTAGCCGTTCGCAACCGGCTATAAACTGTAGGTGCTTTGCTTGTGAACGCTAAAAAATGGACGTAATACTGACTATATTACTCTTGAATGTATACAGATTGAAAATATGGTTACGATACCCGGTAACAGGAGGTGTTCGTGAGAATTTTGACACTCGATTGAAAAGAGTCCTTTATACATGTATTGAAAACAACTTCTTTTTTTTAACACAAAATATTAATAATAAATTCAACATAATTGGGTAACAAATAATTACATATTTCATCCTTAGTACCAAAATTCGATACAAGATGGCAGTCCAATATCTGTAATGTACGATTTGTTTAGAATTTTGCCAGATGGTTACCATAGCAATATTAGATCGCCGACCAGTAGCTATATTGTTGGTTTTTTGGAATTTATGGATTTTAATCGGTTTTTATAGTTATCCAGATCTAACTCAGCTGAACTGATATATTCTACAAAAGTATTTTCATTTATTCATGACTTACATTTACGTATTTTATAATATGAAAGTGTAATTTGATCATTTTTGACATTGACAGTTGGTTGTTATGGCAACACTTTACGCACTAGTGCTTAAAAATTCCATTTAAGACAATGTAAAGCGTACGTAATGCATTATGTGATGCCCGGTGGTTGAACAAAAAAAATATCCCTCACCTTTTTTCACAGACGGACAGCTTTAAAAATGATTATTATTACTAAAAATATCATGTGGGACATGAAAAAATTACTAATTTCTAAAAATCTTTTGATATTGATGCGATTTGTTCCTGAAATTTCTGTAAATTCACAACAATTTTCCAAACAAATGCGATTAAAAAAAGATATTGTATTGAACTGAAGTGTTTGAGATCATCTTATTATTCCAGCCAAACTTTAATTTCTATTCACTGGTGGTATTTTAAAAATGATTCCCATGTGGCCACAACAATTACAGTCCCCATTTACTTTTTTTTAAAGACTTCTTCCACCTTGAATACAAATCGTTAAATCTTGTTTCAATGGAATTTGAAGTGACAATAATATTAATTCAAAAACAGTTAACTGTACAATTTCTAGTAAGTAGTCCCGTAAAAGTCATAAAAATATTCATAAAATGTTTCTAACTTCATGTGTTAAAGAACAGGTCATAAAATCAAGTCATTCTCGTTCAACAGGCACGTACTACTAACAACATAAAATCAAATAATATATCTTTTGTTTCCGTACTTTAAAACAAATTCACAAATATTAAACAGAAGTTATAGGTTACTTGGAAAATTGAAAGACTAACGGAATTTGAATGAACATGCTTCAAATAATGTAGCTATACGTTGATTTTATGACTTGATCCGTCAAGGTCAACAATGCATCACAAGTGCGAAATTTCGTACTCGACTGAAAATACTTCCTTTATTCCGAATTACCTAATTACTAGTAGCTAATCCGTTTACTATACTGTGCCGTAACTAGGATAGTAGGTGTTTACACAACACGGTACTGTACTATCCCGTTGATTCTACTGTCCCAAAACGAGGATAGTAGGTGTACACACACAAAGTGGCACTATTCATATACGGATTAACCGATTTTCAAAAACAAAGCGACGTAGGCAGTGGTTCCGGTTTTTTCAGGGCTTATAATAACTTTTATTTTCTTCCGACGTCGGGAAAGTGATTTTTTCCAACTTTATTTTTTCATAATTTTGCCCCCGTCGTATAAAGGGATAAAGCGAAAAACCCTCAGGGGTAGGCCACGACCCATCCAAAGGTTGCTAACCACTTTTTTTTTACGAATTTTCCCTAATGCATAGCGGTGGTTTTAAATTTTTTGAAAAATCGCGCTTTTTAAGTTTTCCCGATTTTTTTAGGGGTTGCAATGAACAAGATCTATCCTCAGGGATAAAAGCATGGCCGCCGAAGACCGTAGAATACTTTTTTCCCGATTTTCCTTATCGATTTGGGGTAGTTTTGAATTTTTTTGGGATATGCAATTTTTACCATATCTCGAGCTTTTAGGGCGAGCAACTTATAAAATCTAGTCTCCGGGATGGGGTACGATCAGGACTAAGGAAAATCGGGGCCCTAGGCAAAGTTCTCATTGCGAACCTTACTAGATAAAAAAAAACATAAAACAATAAAAAAAATGTATAATAAAACCGTCTTGGAGGGCCCCAAAAAATACGGGCCCAAGGCAGTTGCTATTTTGCCTAGGCCAAAGTCCGCCTCTGGGTACGGTACGCCAAAAGTGGCTAATCACATGTTTTTTGAATATATCCTACCGAATAAGGGGTAGTTCTATTTTTCCTGGATTTAACGATTTCGCCCCCCCCCCATTTTTTTCATCTCGATGAATTTTCGCAAAGTGGCGACTACTGTTTATTAAGTAAAATTTATTTATTTTATTTCGTGTCGGGAAAGTGATATTTTCACAATTTTCTTTTTTAATAATTTTGCCCTAGTCGCAGAATTTTTAACTTCAGGGGTAGGGGATGGGTCGGTCGAAACTAGCTGGTCACTTTTTTCCTCAATGTTCCCGACGCATTATTATATATGCATTATTTTTAGGGGTTGAAACGAACAAAATGTACTCTCAGGGTTAAGGGCGAGTACACTGAATGTAGACGGTCCCGTTTGGACCGGTTTTTCGGTTCTGTATCTGGTAAGGTAGTTTATCTGGTTGCGATTGCTATTCAAAACTAACATTTCAAAAATCTGTATCTGCAAAGGTAAAAAAGGCGCTTTTTGCCTTTTTTTAAATTTAAACAAATACAAAAACATATGCATCTGTTGTTTACATTGGTCTAGTGCACGAAAGAGAACTCCGAATAGTGAAAAATGTAGTGGTGGGATTAGGCTAGTAGGATAGTAACTATCTCGTCTGCAAAACCACTATCCTATCCCAACTACTAGCGCGCATACTGGGGCTAGTTTAATCTCAAGCGTTTACATTTGATTCAAAATAATTTGTTTTTATGGTTTTGACCACCAAAAAACCCTTATAACGTCACTCATGTGTCCGTCTGTCTGTATGGTAAAAATTGTAGCCAAACGGCTGAACATAGAATGTTGAAATTTGCCATGCTTATACAACTCTATAACCAACATATAGGAAAAATATTGAGAGCTCAAAAAACACATCCCCAAAATAAATATATTTTAAAAATTTTATTGGTATCAAATGAAACCTGTTAATTATTGGATAAACAAGCAATTTTTTTAATGGAATTCTATTGCTTATTCTTTGGAATCCAAGTATGAGACAGCACCCTCAATGATACGACATTTTACCTGAAATAGTTACGATAAAAGTGGAGAGAGGAATCAATTTCCTGTCCTGTGCTTCGCAGGCACCAGTTTTAATCAAACCAAAGCAGTTAAAGTTATGTACTAATCACATAATGTTCTACAAACTTTCATTTTACCAAATATGAAATCCATTGTATTGTACAATATTTAAACTAGTACTCCAAAAATAATAACCAACCAAATATAGTTATACAAATAATCACTGTATGTTATGGTCCATTCAAATAGTTTGACCGTAAATAATGCAGTAATTCATATTAGCCACCTTTGTCGAATGTTATTAGTTTATCTGGTCCACAGCATTATTTGTCCAGTGCAAATGTTTGAGAATTCGGTCACGTCTAATCCCGTACATACCGCAATTAATCAGTACGCACTGTAGTTTATGATATTATCACTAGATGGGGATCAGGTATGCAGCTCAATCTACACACCACTTAGGAAATGAATGTGGCTTTTGACGTACCTAAATGTACTTCATGAATTGCTAGTATTCAAATCTGGTGCTTGAGGAAATCTTATTAGCACTTGACTTCTAGTTTTTATTATACAGTAGAAATTCTATTTTTGGAGTTTGTTTTGAATGAAAGAAAATATATGTGAATGTATTTAGCATTTCTATTGTTTGATTCTGTGGCAACTTAAAAGGATTGAATAGTAGATAATGAGGACTTGACACATCAGTACATCAGATATTTAACATATCAAAAGGATATTCATAACTATGATGGACAAATCACACAAGCTTACGATGGATTTTGTTCGGGAACTTTGTTATATTTTCTAAATTATTTGTAAATACGTAGAAAAGTTTTGAGATACGGCTGTATAAATAAACGTAGCAAGTTTGCATCATTAAATCGACCATTCAAAACATAATACATACACTGATAAATAAATTGTATGTAGTCAGTTTGCAGTGCAAGTGTAAACTTGTCAATATGAGTAAGTTAACGCGAAAAGATCATCATGCAATAATTTTGTACAATTTCAAACGTGGTTTGTCTTCGGAAGAGTTTTGTCTCAGAAATGTTTACTATTTTTTTCTGAGAATTGTCCAAGTTGGAGCACAGGGTATCGTTGGTATTAGGTGTACCGGAAAGTTTTTTCGTTTATTTGGTATTTTTAAAATAGAAACAAATCGAAAGAAAAAAATGTACTTTATTGAGTAAAATAGTTACCATTGTGATCTATAACACTCTCCCATTTATCAGGAAGAGAAAATATTCCTGATTTTTTAGAGGAAAAAATTGTTCAAGGTTCATTTTAACATGGTTCATATCTTTAAATGTCTTGTTTCTTAAAAAGTGTTTCAGTGACCGAAATAAGTGATAGTCGGAGGGTGAAATGTCTGGTGAGTACGTTGGGGGTGTTAGAACCTCCCAATCTAGCTCGGAAATTTTTCACGTGTCTTTTTTTTGATGAATGAGGTCAGGTATTGTCGCCTTGAAGAATAACTCCTCTTCTATTCACAATTTCTGGCCGATTTCTGCTCAAGTTTTGATTCAGTCGATCCAATTGCTCCCAGTAGAGATCAGAATTAATACTTTGCCCCGGTTTTAATATCTCATAATAAATTATTCCTTTATAGGGCCTTCTAGATCGAAGTTCATCATCCAAGCATAAATTTCCTGATTTAAATTTTTTAAAACACTGTTGACATGTGCGTACACTTAGTTAACATAAACAGTGCAAATATTTTATGTAGCAACTGTAGCAGATTTTTTTTTATGGTACTCATACATCATTTAACAGCATTAAAAATGTTTTGATGAAAATTCTTCCGCCATTTTAAAATGCAAGGGTTTAAAATGAAACGAAAACAATAATTAGGTACTCAAGATTAGAGTTTAACCAAAACGCAAAAGACGTCTGCTTAATTCAGCGAATAAGTCGTGACTAGTTCGCACTAATAATAAAAACGAAAAAACTTTCCGGTACACCTAATATAAACAATTTCAAAGAGAAATTTTTAATCTAGATGATGATCCACGTCCATGAAGGCCCCGTGAAACAGTTACTCCTGTAAATATTGCTGCGGTTAAAAAACTCGATGAAAATAGGCGAATTACATACAGGCTTTAATTTTTTAAAGATATTGAGATTTTTTTATTTTATTTATTACTTATATAGAATTTGACAAAAAGATCCCGGCAGTCGGCTTGGAAAGGAGCAGAGGCCATTATTCTCACAACTTTACGTTGAAGGGCGAAGATTCTCTGGCAGCTGGCGAATGTCCCCAGATTAATAAGCAATAGCTTAGTTGGGAATGAAAAAGAGAGAAATAGGCTTTTAGAACCACGTCAATATTAACTTCTCGTTTTAAGTTTCTAATTAAATAAGTAGATCTTAGTTTACGACTGAGTAATTTCGTATGTTGTTCCCAGCGAAGATGGGGATCAACCTGATTGCCAAGGAATGTTACGTGCGCGAGATTGTCGTAGTTATGTGGTCTAGTTGTTACAAGAAGGTTCTGGGATTTGCTTGCGTTCAAGCACAATTTATTTCTGGTAAACCATAAGTTGGCATTGTCGACGAGGGGTCCATTTTCAGATAAAAGTAAGTATAAGTCTGAAATTGCAGTTAAAAGAGTTGTATCATCAGCGTAAAGGATTGTTTTAGATTCCATGAAGAAGGATAGTCGTTGATATAAATTAAAAATAGTAGTGGACCGAGAACCGAGCCTTAGGGGACACCGAGAAAAAGAGGAAAAGATTCAGAATTGTGGCAGTCAATTAGGTTAAATTGTTGTCGATTGGTAAGAAGAAAAAAAAAAACGGCATACCGTTAGTAGGCGCCTTTAGATGAAAGCGTTAGTTCTTTCTGCTGTTCAGAGAATCCTTCGTTAACAAAACATCTCGAATGCATCAGTTGTCCTTTTGTTATTTTGGTTGATAGTACAAGTTTTTTCTCCGTAGAAATAAATGTATGGTCACAGTTATATCACAATTTGGTAACGAAGATCTCTAATAAAATCAATTCCTCTAACAATAGCGTTTATAAGAAGATTTTATCTAAAATATAACCAAATTTAAATGCCACCCTCACAAAAAGTAACATCAATAATCGATTTCCAAACACATGTATAGGTTATGTAGGCGTGTGTGAGAATCTCACGTTCATGAATAGATTTAAACATGGGTCTCCCGTCTTTAGGTCCGTGGGTATAATGTGACGTCTCACGGCTCACGGTGACGGGAGGTGGACACTTATGACGCTCAAACAATAGAGGAAGGTCCACGGTGAAATTTGTGAGGTTATGACAGCTTGGATTCTTCCCCGCGCGCTGTCAAATGTTAACAGCGTTAGGTGACGTGATCGATACTCTAATAGGCGGATGTTTAAAGATGTTTTTGTTTTGGATTAGGTTTTGTTTGGATGCACTTGTTGGCGTGTTTGATCTTTCAAGTTGACAGACATGAGCTGATTAATTAAGTAAAGAATAAATATGATATTACGACACGTTTCTAAACCGCAATCGAAAGCAAAGTATTGCACTTTTAGGATTTCGAAGATATAAATGTAATAAATTTATTAATTGGCTTACAAGTTAAAGTCTATTTCAAACGATTAGGCGGAACTAGATTTTCAAATCTAGTAATTTTTACAGATTGATTGAAGCTTTTGATCATTTTGTTCAGGAAAAGCCAATTTCAATATATAAAAAAATAGCTAATGACAACTTACAAAAATAAAAATTCCAGTTAGTTCCGTCTAATCGTTTGGAATAGCCCGTAGTTTCTAATTATCAATTAATTAATTAGGAATTAAATAGAATTAAATTTTTCTTAAGTTGTCACCAGCTCACATTGTACCGATTAAAAACGGCTTTTGCTTATCAAAATAACCAAAAGCTTCTATCAAACGTTAAAAATTACTAGATTCCAAAATCTAGTTTCGCTTAAACCAAAGAAATAGGCTATACAGCTGGGAAAAGAAAATTAATTCCTTAAATAGTCAATTTTTAACACCAGGTTCGATGAAATAAAAAATAAAATAAATAGAAAACTATTTGGCGGAATACGTACGATACGACTAAATACCATTATTGTTTATATCGACTCTCATATGTGTCTGAAAATTGTTACCAAACGCTGGACCTAGAGACTTGAAATTTTGTATATAAAATACTAAGACTGTGAAAAACCATATAATTCGAAAAATATTTACATAAATGCAGTGGTGGCTAGTGCTGCAGAAATGTGGGGGTAGCAACTTTTATAGGTACCAGTTTTTATCTATACTAATATATAAATGAGTTCGTTTGTATGTACGGTATGTATATTTTCTTTTTCTTTTTTTATGTAAAACACAAAATTATCTAGCAACGCAATGCGTTTTAATGAGTTTTAGCCTACATCTAGTTTCAAGATTTTTATGCAACTAGGCATCAGACACAATGTTTTTTTTTTTTTTTTTTTTTTTTTAATTATTAAAATCAAGAAAAATACTTTAAATTACATGAAAATAATTTCCTAAAAACATAAATGCTTAGAACTTTGTTCTTAATTGTCGTACGAGAAATGGTGCAAACCATGCGTTGGTTTATCCACGCATTAAGAGATTTGATACCCCAATCAAAATTATTTAAAAATATTTATTTTTTAGTTGATAACCTATTTCTTTAAATTTTTTAGCGATGTGTTTTCTTCTCTCAATAGTTTTCGTATATGTGGGTCAAAGAGTTCTACAAGCAGGCCAAATTTAAATTTCCAAGGTGCAGCCGTTTGGCCACAATTTCTACCGAAACAGTCAAACAGACACATGAGTAACGGTATATGTTTTTTTTTTGTCATACCTACAAATCCCTAAAAAAGACCTCCAAAGTTGGAGAGATCATTTTACAAACGATGTCTCTACCAAACTATAGAGTTGCCGTGACTTTGTGGTAAGACGGTTGCCTACGGAGCACAGAGATCCGGGTTCGAGACTCCTTCACTTCACTCCACCTCCTTCCTTCACCAACACTTCCTTCGGATTTTTCTTTTCTGATATCGTGCTTTCAGCGTACGTCAGCTCTGGAGTCGACTCAGCCTCAAGTATTTTTAATACTTAATTGATTATCTGTTTATAGAGACGTAATAGGACCGGTTAAAACGTCACACTGACCACGGCCGGCAGTCCAGAAACGGAGAACTTTAAACTTTTTATCTAGGCGTAGGGAACCTATTATTTTATTTAATTATTTATTTATTATTGACCTAACTATAGTATGCCTCTATAATAAGGTACTTATGTATGGCTTCGAAACATGGACCTTATATTCAAGTTTTCAGGAAATCAATATTTTGCTAAGTGGAAACGATATTTATAATTTGCAGTTGGGCCAACTGCATATTTCGCAGAGTAATTTAAAATTAAATTATTTTGTTCTGACTTGTCGATTTTCAAGCCTATCTCAGAATCATGTAACATTTTTTAATCGTATTAAAATTTATATTAAAAATATGTAAATTTCCAAAATTTCATCAATTAATTTACCAATTTCCAATCAAAATCCGAATAAATCAAAAATCAATTTAGTCTGGCGTACAAGATGATCAGATAATCAGATATATCACCCCAATTTGTGCGGTCCATTCATATCCAAAACACACTTTACATACATACAAGGTGCTTTAAATCACACGCGCATTCACAAAACATATCATATATACAGGGTCATTCTAAAAGCACGACCGAATGAACATTTAATTTTTCATTCAAAAACCCTGAATGCGAAGTCACGCCGTTTTAGGGTAATTCCATTAAAATTGGGGGGACAGTGTTATTTATTTTATACAGGGTGGTTGAATATATTGAAGGACGTGTTTTTTTATTGAGTACTATTTAGGGTTTGTTTTATATGTTAATATTTTTGAGTGTACAAGGTGTTTGTAATTGCACGAGATACGTGATGAGTCAAATCGTTTTTAAAATGAATTTGAAGGGAAATGTATTTTATGAAAAGGGTGTAGAAAAAAAAATCAAACAAGAGATTTAATTTTCAAAAAGGAACATGGCATATCTTATTATTAAGTCATTATTAGGGAACGGACGTTATTAACCCCTGAATTTGAGTTAATACGTTTTCATAAGCGTAGTTTTTAACAATTTAATTTTGATATATTTTATACTTTTATAAAATGTTAAATAAACCTGAATAAAAATTGATAACTGCAGTAATGAGTACAATAAATGGCATGAATGGAAAAAATCTATCTCAATAGATTTTAATATTTACAAAGGCCCACCCAATTAGTGAACCTTTCGACTATGATTTGTAAACAAGGTGTAAATATAGTATTTTTTTGGACGACTGCACCACAATAAGCATAACAATTTTAAAGATGCGAATTACACAAAATATATAATTAAACACAGTAGAATATATATGTCGTTTGATATGAATGTTTTCAGCATATTTATTAAAAAGACTAATTATGTCCTAATTATGGTCATAATCAATTGTTGATAATTTTAATTGGTCAAACACGAATATGGATAGAAACAGTGGCGGCGTTAGCTCTTAAAATATGGGGGGCTAGGAAATTTTTGAGTAAAATTTGGGAGGGCCAGGAAATATTTGAAATAATTTTTTTAACGTTACACATGGAAATAAAAGTGATGACCTAAAAAAAAGTCCTCACTTCTAAAATACATTTTTCTCCAAACAATTCTGGGGGGGGGGCATCTGGGGGCCGGAGAAAATTTTGGACCCCCCTCCCCTCACCACCTGCTAGCGCCGCCACTAGGTATAAATAGCAACGATTAGTCGAATTATTGAAATAATTGATTATTTTGTTTCAATTAATCGATTAATTATATGATATTTTTGGTTTCGATTAATTTATAATTAATCAATTAAATTATTATGAATCGATAACTTTATTTTATTTTCAAATAATTACTTAGTTGTATTGTTGAAGGCTTGCTAAAGAGTTAAAATTTAGCATGCTAATACAGTTCTTGGTTTAATTTTTTTCTTTTAACATTTTTTACCAACCGCCCACATATATAAGAGAGGTATTGTGATCATACCGATTTTGACATTTCGAGATTTCAATGGATCTCCACGAATTGAGGTCCCTATATAACGTTTTGACAATTTTTAGCATGATGTCTGTCGGTCTGTCGGTCTGTCGGTCTGTCGGTCTGTCGGTCTGTCGGTCTGTCGGTCTGTCGGTCTGTCGGTCTGTCGGTCTGTCGGTCTGTCGGTCTGTCGGTCTGTCGGTCTGTCGGTCTGTCGGTCTGTCGGTCTGTCTGTCTATCTGTCTGTCTGTCTGTCTGTCTGTCGGTCCGTGTACACGTGCAGAGCAAATTCGTCTGAGCGGATTTTTATGAAGCATCATATTGAAGCTTTTGCCATCAATGGCACGAGTTGATCAACTTTTGGTAAAAATCGGTTAACTAGAAATGAGAGTTTACTCGTGTTGGTTTTAAGATTTTTGCGAATTTTGTTCAAAACAGAGAAATATTTAGAAAAAATTTATTTAACAAAAGTTGCTATAAAAGCAATAACTAAGAACTTTTATTTGAGACATTTTTTGATAAAGAAGCATAAATTAAACAAGTACTTTGTGGTGGTCACAGCTGATTATTTTTCTTGTGCGACTCATGGGTCGCGTCATTTTATGGGAACTATTCCATCGTTCTTTCTAATGTTTCATTTAAATCTGTAAAAATCAAATCCTGGTGACAAAGATGTGCAATTTCCATTGATACCAACTTAAACATTCAACAATATCCTGTTTGGAGACAAAAACTCATTGAAATTCCCGTTTCTTATACCAGTAAATGACAATACATCCATCATACATTACCACGGTTATCAAATTACACTATAGAATTTGAAGTCTTTACTTGAATCAAGTATATAATACATACTTCATTAAACCAGGATTTAATTCCATAAATGAATAGACTCTTGTGTCGTGTCCTACAAGACCACACAAGAGGTCATCAAACAGTGGTGCATGTCCATGGAACATTGTCATTAAACAAAACATGTCTAACATTTGATGAACATTGAAAACACAGGTCACATAGTTATGTAACTAGACAGATGATTCAATGTAAGTTAAGATATGAATACTCTGTATTATAAGTCGATGAATGTGACTTCTGTTTATGTTATGGATAATCTTGAATAGATTTTGTTGTGATTATGAAATGATTTTGATTCATATCTGTGTGGACATAGATATGCTTTGTCAGTATGTGACATGATAGATTAGCTTTGAAACTTGAAATCTTGAAGAGAATTAGAAGAATGTTGGTAATTTTCCTTTTTCGGTTAATAATGAATGATTGACAAGTATTTAAAGAACTTTCCAAATATTATGCAGCTGCTTTCTTATATAAACAGTTTAGTAAATTAAAACCTGGAAGACATTTTAAATAATAACAATATGTTCCCAAGGTCTATGTTCTCTATATTTTGATCTCACACACTATATGAAAGACACAGGGTCATCTTGCCTACTATCCTTAAGCTGCGTCCACATTATGCCAATTAGCAAAACCAACTGGCAAAGGCAACTGGCAAAGCGAAGTGGCTTTGGCAGTTGGCCGGGACGTCCACACTGTCAACTCAAGGTAGAGCGCATCTCTATTATCAAGCCTGTTCAGCATAGCTTGTGAAATACGTTTTGAAAATCCAAGTTGTATTAGTAGGTCGCTTGGCACAATTGGCAGTTCCACACTAAGAGCGTCGGCGCGGCTTTGATCCAGATCGTCGTCAATCATGCGACTAAAGAGTTGCAATTAGGCAAGAATATACATTTCCTTGATCAGCGTACAGAAAAAATACAGAGAATTCTAGGAAAATAAATTATTTCGAGGGGAAATTTCAAAAATATATCAAAAATAGTTATTTTTCTTATATGTATATATTTTTACAGTCAAGTAAATAATAAGTGCGATATTTCAAGGGATAAGTAGTGCTTCCCATACCCCCCCTCGAAATATTCATCTTTTTGAACAGACAAGAAATGTTTCTTCATTATGAACACATTTTCTAAAATATATTTTTAGGGTTTTGTAGGTATGACCACCAAAATAACATTATAACGTCACTCATGTGTCTGTCTGTCTGCATTGTAGAAATCGCAGCCAAACAGCTGAACAAAGAAAGTTATATTTGGCATACTTGTACAACTCTTTGACCCACATATAGGAAAACTATAGAAAGTTTAAAAAAATATAGCGCGGGATAAATATAAACAAATATGTATTTAATAAAAAAATAAATATATTTTTAAAATTTTGAATGGCACACCAAATGAAACCTCTTAACGAGTGGATCAAAAAATTTTTAGTTTTGAAAAATCATTTTTTTTATTGGATTTTGCTGCTTTATCTAAAAATTTAAAAAAAAATCTTCTTAATGACCATTGTCGGTAACCGAAATAGCTCAACAGTAAATTTTTATGTCGATTTTTATGTGCCGTTGATAAAAAAAATATTTTTTAATAATTTATTGTGTGGTATCAAAAGCTCTTAAGACGTAGATTACGGAACGATAGATAATTTTTTGAAATTCGATTCTTTTAACACGAATTTAGCCAAAAATGTGCAAAAGTTCTTGTCCCGCACCCTTTTACCAAAAAGGGTTAAACCAAAAATCTGAAAAAAATATAGGTAATATATATTGATCTGAGCCGGAAACGTACGAGAGGAATTTTTCATCAGATTGTGTTTCTGAAAAATATGGCAGTTTTTGTGTTTTTGAAAAAAATTAATTATTTTTTTTAATTCATGGTTAAATTATGGCTAATAATGTTATGGATTTTTTGTATTTATAGCTAAGAAAGTGCGTGTATTTTTTTGGAATTAAAAATATTAAAAATATATATATATTTTTTTAATAGTTGCGAACTGAGTTACTCACACCACACCACACTACACTCTACACTGTAAAATATTTCTTATTAATCTAATGAAGACTTGAATACGAAGCAATAGCAAAAATATACGCTGGAATATTTGGCAAATTATTTAATTTTGTTTAAAAAAATTAAATGGAAGCTCTTAGTTCTCAAATAACGAATAAAAGTGATTATCAAAAAAACTGTTGATTTTGATGTGATAAATATACCTAGACATCCAGTGTTATGTTGGCTTCTTACATTTATTAAATACCTGCAAAACCCTGAAATGTGTGAAAATTCACACCACTTAAATTTTATTAATATAGAAGACTCTTTCGCCGTAAGAAAAATTTTTTACCACGGAGTCACAGTAGCCTACCAATACGCAGTTTATCAAAAAAATCGTTACCTCATCATTCGCTCTGCAAAGTTAATTTTTGTAGTTTAAAATTAAATGATGTTTAATTTCACATATCAGCTGTAACGAGTAGAAAGCCAGTATAAAGTATTGTCCCGACGGAAAAATCATTCACCATTGTTAAAGCAAAAAACAAAATTTCAAACCCAAACAAATCCATTGTATAAAATCCCCAAAAAAAAACCACAAGTATCGAAAATCTATTTACCCAATTTTTTAACCATCCATCCGAGAGTTAAGGGCTGTTCACCAACACACTCTATCATTCAACCACTCATTGTGAACCTCCATCAATCACGCGTCCTTTTCAAGATCCACCGCTGAATCCACTTGGCGCTTATGAATATATCTGGTTCGATTAGAATAAACACAATGAGCGATTAGTACGGTCCTGGATCTATGTCTGTATATGTGCGTAGATGGATTCAGAAGGATGAAGCACTGTCCTGCTATATGTTAAATGGTTTGTGCTACGTTTAATGTTGGCATTTGAGTTTCAGTTAGATGATTTTAGCAAACAGTGGTTTTAAAATGTTTTCACATGTAATAGGGTTGTTATAACAATATTTACTTTAAAATATAAAGCTTTTGAGAGCTTTAGTGAATTTTTTATCACACTAGGCGGAACACAGTGTGTTAATTTATAGCTGTAAGGCTTGTTGTCGCCTTAAAATTATAATATTATGTAATCCAATATTCATTTGGATTTTACAATAAAACTAAAATATATTTTATTATAATAATCCAGTTTATTCGTATAAAAATAAAAGTGAAATGTTCACACATTTCAGGATTTTGTAGGTGTTTAATAAGTGTAAGACGCCGACAGAATGCTGGATGTCAAGGACAATATATTTAGGGGTTTGTAGGTATGACCAAAAAAACCCTTATACAGTCATTTTGTCGTCTGTCTGTTCGGTAAAAATTATAGCCAAACGGCTAAACCTAGAGAGTTGAAATTTGGCATGCTTATACAACTCTTTGACCCGCACGTAGGAAAAAAACGAAACCATCTAAAAATCATATCGCCCTAAAAATATAAACAAATATGTGCTCATCGAAAAAAAATATATATATTTTTTTAATTCTGAGTAGGGTATCAAATGAAAGCCCTTAGTACGTGGATTAACGATCAAAATTTTATTTTTGCAAAATAAATTATTTTGATGCGATTTTTGCCATAATTGTGCAAAAAAAAATGTCCCACACCCTGTAGTCCAGATGGTTTAAACTAAAAATATGAAAAAAAATTAATGTACATTTGTGTGAAACGGAATAGTACAACAGGAATTTTTGATCAGATTATGTTTTCGGAAAATAACGCATATTTGTGTTTTTTTGTTGACGATATACAAAAGTTATAGTTATGTAACACACTATACTAGAAAGCGTAGCCTAGTCTAATGGTTAGCTTGCACGCTTGCTACGCAGCAAACTAGAGTTCGGTCCCGGGCAGAGCCATTTTTATTTTATTAAAATTCTAGTTATATTTTGGCAAATGTTGCATTTAATTTTTAAGAGCGTAAATTTAATAACCAGTTGGAATTGTTGAAATTATATTTTCATTCTATGGGTTCATTATTAGTCACAATTTAGCCAAAAAATTATAACTGAATTTTCGAAAGAATAATTAATTTTGTCAAAAACACAAAAACTGCAATATTTTCCAAAAAACAATCTGATCGAAATTTTCTTTCGTACGTTTCTGGTTGAGATCAATGTATATTATTAGAACATGTTTAGAATTTTAATTTAACCCCTTTGGATTAAAGGGTGAAGGACAGTCATTTTTTAGTACATTTTTGGAAACTGATTAAAATAAAGAAATTTAAAAAAGATTTAAGAGGTTTCTTTTGATAACATACAATTATTTTTTTTTTAAGTATTTTTTCAACGACACAAAAAAAATTACACATATTTTTCGAAAAAATAATCTGTTTAAAAATTCTTGCTGAACTATTCTGGTTCTCATCAATGTACATGATTTTTTCAGATTTTTAGATCAACCCTTCTCTGAAATAAGGTGGAGGACAAAAGTTTTTTGACATATTTTTGGCGAAAATCCTATAAAAAATATGATTTTTCAAAATCAAAAATTTGTTTGTTTATCCCCGCATTAAGAGGTTTCATTTGATACCTCACTATTTTTTTTATTAAATACATATTTGTTCATATTTATCCTATTTATGTGTTTTTTGAACTCTATATTTTTCCTATATGTGGGTCAAAGAGTTGTACAAGCATGCCAAATTTCAACTTTCTATGTTCAGCCGTTTGGCTACAATTTCTACCGTACAGGCAGGCAGGCAACTATACATGTGAAGGGTTATACATGAGTGACTTTGGAAGGTTTTTTTGGTCATACCTACAAAACAGAAAAATTGGGAAACATTCATCTTCAAATTGTGCGTTATTATTGTGTGCTTAAGATTGAAAAGATATAAACGACAAGTCAATTAATTCACAGATAAGATCTAGAAGTTTCCGTTTACGCCAAAGAAATGGTTAGCAAATTGTAAGGCGCTGTACAGGGTGATTTTACTGTGCGGCCTTGCAAACATTATTTTATAAAACTTGCAAACAAATACAAAAATTTACTTGTGCCGTCTGTTGTTGAAAAGTTGAATTAAAGAACTTTTAAAAACCATAATTTTTCATTCCGTTGTTTATAAGTGTTTTTAACTGAGTAACACTTGCGTGTTAAGTAACATTTCTTTTTTTTTTTTGAATAATTTTATAAATATAATCGTGTTATATAGTTAACATTATTGTTTAGTTTTGGTAAGTTAAGGATTAATATTTGAGTACATTAATTTTATAATATAAATTTTTGATTTCAGTTTTTTAGTTTTTATATTACAATCCTAAAAATTTGGTTCCATGAACAATATCAGTGGCACACCCAGGGGGATGGCCCGGGGAACCGCCCCCCCCCCTAACACGGATGGAAATACCAAATTTTTTAATTTTTTTATCAACATAGTCTTAGGTAAATATATAGATATGGACTTAAAAGTAAAGATGAGGACTTTTTTCTTTGTTCATCATTTGTGTTTTACTAGTGAGGATCTTTTATTTTGGTCATCACTTGTATTTTAAAAGCGAAGAGCTTTTTTTATATCATCACTTTTTTTGTCTACCGCCCCCCCCCCAAATCCTGGGTGCGCAGCTGAACAATATTATGAAAATTACATTATTTTTGTAATACCTAACTTAAAATATTTCATTTTTGATAGTTCAATTTTTCATCAACAGATGGCTCTACAAGTTTTGCATTAGTAAGTTTCACATGTTTTAAAATACGCCACAAGCATAATAAAGTCGCCGACATCACGGCTCAATTTTATAACCTCCCTGTAGTTTGTTATTTTATAAAATAAACATATTGAATTTTAAAAAAAAAATATTTTCTCCTCTTTGTAAAAGAAGTGTTCATATATCGAGAAATACTGCTTTAAATATTTGTTTGTGAAATATCGCACACGCATTTATTTGCTATAAACGTTTGTCGTTCCACCTTTTTGATATCACTGTTCGTACATAACACAGGACAATGCACAGACAACTTAACTCCGGGCGAATCCGGGACTCCGGCAGTAGTCACAAGTGATAACAGGCGATGATGTATGGCGGCCACAGAAACGCGTTACTCCCCTGTTTAAACACAAATTGAAATCTACTCTCCCGTCCGCAAAAATACATGTCTACTCGTGCGTTATTTCTCAACGACCCAGTAACTCTTGTGACACCTAAACGGCTAACATATACGCGTGATTTACGTCTCACCCTGTATGTACGGGTTAAGTGCGAATAAAAATATGACTGCCATAAAAATATCATGTCGTAAAATTTAGAGTATATGTTTTCGTAATGGCATTCATACTTTTGGTTTCACCTATATTATACACGGTGGGACCCAATCATTTGGGAAAATGTCTTCTCACTCAAAAGGAATATATCTTGATAACATTGTGGAGCTAAAGAAAAGTGAACGAAGCTTTTACTTGTGGGATTTCGTAGGTACGATACTAATTCCAGATTACACAGCCCAACAAAATAAAAATTTTGAGTAGAAAATTTTCTTGGAAATCATAAGGCAAAGAATTACATAGTATTAGTGGAAATTATGCTTTCCAACTTTAATATTATATATATAATTCTTTATTTCCTCTAGGCCTTGCGGCGTTTAGGGTAGGTAAGTACATTGTGAAAAAATCATAATAATAATAAAATAATTCATTTTATGATTTTATTTCTTCTTCTTCTTCGACATTCTGTCTCCGGTGTTCCTCTCTTTCTTCATATTCTCTTTTCGGCTTCCGTCTCCGGTCTCCTTCCTTCTTGACTCCAGTTCTTCTTCCGTTCTTTCTTCGCTTCTCTTCCCTCTTTTCTTTCCTCCTCCTTTGCCTCTCTCTTCCTTCCTGTTCTCAGTTGTTTTACCTCTCCGCATTCCTTTCTTCTTTCCTCGAGTACTCTCACCCATCTTTCTCCCTTTCCTTCTTAACTCAACAGCTCCTTTATCTCTCCCTCCCATTTTGTCTTTCCACATCTTTTTGTTAGATGTTCCAAGGATTCTTCCTCCTCTCTACACATTCTGCATATCCTATCCTCTGGTTTTGCCCAATACCTATTACTTCGTTCTTCATTTCCGCATCTTAATCTGGCAATTCTTCTAACTCTGCCCTAGGTGATTTTAGTGAAGAACAGGGGGAAAGATTCCATCAGGACATTAAAACTATGGAAGATCGTTATCAAGGAAGATGGGATACCCAGATGATGGCCGACTACTGTTGGAGTCTTCAGCGATACTGTCCTGATAAACTCCATGCTAGAAAGTCGTATAAAAGAAAATTTTTGTGTTAAGTGATGAATGTATATTTACCTAGTTTGTGAAATAAACACCTTACTTTGTATTTTTTGTTTTTTTTTTTACTGCAAATAGTAATAGTAATATCGTGAAATGTACATAAGTTAAAAAATAAGATGATCTTATTTTAAAAAAGACCAATATAGCGTATCTCAAAAACTAGATCTGATAGACCAAATATGACGGCTGTTTTGGATTCTGCACCCAAAAATTACTTAGAAACAGTTAAAAAATCGCAGGCACCAAAATGTCTGTTGGGCTGTGTTATCATTAGGCTTGTGAACAGGATAGCTATGAGGGGCGGTTGAAAAGTAATCGGTCTAGAGGCAAGAGATGACGCCACCAGTATCAAATCAATGTTGTTTTTGGTAAATCTTTACTTTCAAATGGCTACTGTTAAATTATCAACTTGCTGCGTCATTTAGTTTGTGTTTGACATTCATTGAAAGCGAACAACTTTTGAATTTTTACAAAAATGAATAAAATCGAATATTGTGCAGTGATTAGATATTTGTTTTTGAAAAAGAAAACTAACGATGAGTTCAGCACCGAATTGAACGATGTTTATGGAGACTCTGCACCTTCGATATCAGCAATTAATTATAGGACAGCTGAATTTAAACGCGGTCGTAAGAGCATTTTTGATGAGCGTCCAGGCCATCCAAAAGAGGTCACCACACCAGAAATGGTCGATAAAATCCATGGTATGATAATCGACGATCAACGAGTGACTATGCGCGAGATAGCTGAGGCTGTGGGCATCTCAACCGAACGGGTGCTCAACATTTGCATGAATATTTGGGAAGGAGGAAGCTCTCTGCCAGATGTGTGCCGCATTTGCTCTCAGTCAACAACAAACGCGATCGTCTGACCATTTCGAAGGATTGTTTGGCGATGTTCAACCGCGACAAGAAGGCTTTTTGCGCAGTTTCATAACCGTTGATGAAATATGGATCCATCACAACACACCAGAGGCCAAGGAACAGTCGAAACAGTGCACTGCTCCTGGCGAATCTAAGGCGAAGAAGGCCAAGGTGAGTCTGTCGGCCAACAAAGTCATGGCCAAAGTTTTTTGGGATGCGCACGGTATCATTCATATCGACTACCTGGAAAAGGACAAAACGATCACGGGCGTATATTATTCAGAGCTATTGGATCGATTCGACGCCGAGTTGAAGCGAACGTGGCCGCATTTGGAGAAGAAAAAAGTGCTGTTGCACCAGGACAACGATCCACAAGTGCGCAGTCGCAATGGAAAAACTCCATGAATTGCGGTACGAATTGATTCCTCATCCACCATATTTGCCAAATTTGGCCCCCTGCGACTATTATTTATTTCCAAACTTAAAGAAATGTCTCGGTGGTAAGAGATTTGGGTCGAATGAGGAGGTCCGATGAAACAGAGGCCTATTTTGAGGGCTTCGATAAATCATATTACTCGGAGGGCATCGAAAAATTGGAGAATCGTTGGACGAAGTGTACAGTTTTAAAAGGAGACTATGTTGAGAAATAAATTAAGTTTTGCGTCTTCTGTCGTAGTTTTTAATAATTATAATGCAATCCTTGAGCTTGTTTCATGTATCCGAGTTTTTTAAAATTAGGTTTAAGTGAATACAGATAAAACCTGAAATAAGAAGCTGCGTCAATCTCTTTGCGATATTTATTCTTAATGTACGAATAACACGAGAATGCTCTTTCGACTAGCTCTGTGTTCGTGAAAAGTAATAAATATTTTATTGTTTTATCAATGAGTTTTTGGTCCTCTTCTTTCACTACTGCCCAGAAGTCAATGAGATTTCTTTTTTTGAAATCAAAAGAATCAGTCGAGAGTTCCTCATTTTTTCATTTTCAGAAACTGATAATTTTTCGGCGTCAACTTTAACGTAAGTCTCTGTAAAACTCTAGTATTTTTTCGCCATTATCTATATTATATTCGCGTACCCCCAACCATTCCTCCGCTTACCCCCAGGGGTACGCGTACCACAGATTAGGAACTCTAGTTCTAGCAAATAATAAATAAGTTGAAAATATCTGTATTGTTATATCAGGTTTGTCCACCATATTATAATTTTCTCTGAAGACAAATCCCTTTTATCTTCTGCGGTTTATAATACATCCATACCTTTAATTCCAACAATAATTCAAATCCTAAAACCATCAAAACAATTCAAAAGCAGAGCCTTTTCAACTGTGCCAACTATTCTAAATTCAAAACCGAAAATATGTCAAACATTCTAAATATTCCATTAAAACAATCCGCGATTACAGCGCCACTAGAGACACAACTTGTAATTAATACAACGAGCAAATGACAAATCACCACAAAACAAAACCGAAATATGAACAAAACAAGCCACCATGACAAATGTATAACAGCCAACTACGATACACGAATTATAACAACCTTTATCAATGGCGCTATGATTTAAATCCGATGTTTTCCGAACAGTTTTTGAATCGATTTCGGGAATAACGAACCGATCATGGTTCTGACGCGTACAGACTAGGATTACATTTTTATTTATGGCCTACGGTCAAACTATTTTTTAAAACACTTTTATCTATTTTTCGAAATGTTTTTTATTGAAATTTATTCGTGTCTGGGAATGGATTTTTTTTGTGATAATACTATTTATCAGTAGTTCTTTTTTGAGGATACTGTTTGAAATTGAAAAATATCAAGTTCATTTGAATACTATTTTAATATGTGCTTTTGAAAAAGTTTACAATATTTATCGTGGCGATTTATGGAAATAGACTGTTTTATCTGGTATCAATAATTACCAATACAGCCAAACGCACTGTTTGGCTACATTGCTGTAGTGGTATAAGTGATTGGTAGCAAAGCATAAGGTATTCTGCAAAATTCATTAATGCGTGCTAATTTTTAATGCATAATTAACATGTAATGCGTATAATTTTGAAACTAAATTATTTTACTTTTATTATTATTATTAATGGAGCCTAAGGGCGGAAGTATTTAGCCTGGTTTATAATAAGTCTATAACATAACCGCATCACATATGCATTAGGCGAATCACTGGTTTATCACTGTTCTGTTTATAGTACGACTATCTGTTTACAAACAGGCAATATACACTATTGATATATCTTTATGCTTCTGGCATGCACATGCGCTACGGATTTATTATCGTTAATTCGGTGACGGATTGCAGAAGGCTTTAATTCGATATTAAAAATAAAATAAAATTAGCCATCTTAACTGCTTTAGCCTTTGACTGGACCACTGTAATTTGGGTGTAACTACTATTCCCAAATCAGGTTGCTAAGCAACTTCCTTTAGCTACACCGTTCATCGTACATTGACGATTCGGATTATTGTTGCCAATGTGCAGTACGGTTGTTTTGTCAGTGTTAAGAGGAAGGAGACAAGTTCATGCCCATTCAAATTGTCGCTCTGTATGGTAAGATAGGACTTTAGAGGATTTCCGAAGAATTTCAAACATACAACTCAAGGTGGATATGCTGTAAAAAGTCCACCACGAATATCATAAATAATAAAGGTCCCAACACCGAACCCTGTGGTACTCCGTTAAGTAAGTTATTTAGTAATATTCGAGGGTGGAATTAAAATTGGTGTGAATTTCTTGTCATAGTTGGCACTCTTTCTCTTTATTTAATAACAATTTGATAGAAACCAGTTGCTTGTTTTAGATAAACGATCATTTGAAACATGTTGTAAGTGTTCTAATGACAATGACCTGATTAAAAGAGTCGTATCGTCGGCATAGGAAATAGATTTAGTCTTAATAGCAGAAGAGAAATCATTAAAGTAAATTAAAAATTGCAATGGACCTAAAATTGAACACTGCGGTACTGACTGAACCCTGAGCGAATCTGACAGAATGATTTATACAAACATAGTGTTTTCTGTTAGTTAGGTAGGATTCTATAAGTAAACAGTTACTGTCATAGAAATCGTACTTAACAAGTTTAGCAAGTAATATTTCGTGAGATACATAGTTACAGTACCAGTCAACAAAGCAACCTTTATTTCAAAAGGACGAATAAGAGTAGAACATTGCTGTCGATATTTAGTAAGGGTCTGATAATGTACAATGATCCACCACTTACTGTTAAAAATACACTGTCAGTGCATAATTTCAAAGGTAAAGTAAAAGAATACTTAATAGGTAAATGTATCAATAATTGATAAGATCACCATTATGTACAATTTTGTTATTGTAAGTATATAATTTTTGTTATTTGTTATATATGTAATATTATTATAAATGTTTTTTTTTTTTTTTTTTTTTTATTTGGTTTAGATACATATTTTTAATATTTTGTGAATATGTAACAACTTCATGCTAATTAATAAATTATTTATTATTATTATTATTATTAGATACACAGTCAAAAGCCTTGCTTCAATTCAAGAAAGTAGATAAGCAAAACTGTTTAGCTTCAAAACATTCGGATGTCAAGAATGCTTACAAATTAGCATCTGTGGTAAATTTATTTTTCCTAAAACCAAACTTTCTGAAAGTGTAACATACTGATAAAGTGCGGCGTTAGTGATAAATGTCGTGAGTGACAAATATCGTGAGCGGTTAATTCGTAAGCAACAATTGTCACCTCTTGGCATATACCCCTTGACAAGTATTTATATTATGTCATAGAAAGCTACAAAATATTACTTAAACATGTTTTTACTTCAGAAAAGCATTACCGACGACACAACCTTCTTGGCTTAATTTTTTATAATTGCATTTACTACAGTCTTCCCACTCTTCACTGACCGGTTGACTTACTTTGTAAATCCTCAACCCATTGCACACAGCAAATGGTTGTTTAGTATTATTTTCAATTCATCTACAATAACCACACTATAAATTCTACCGCAAAATTCCTAAGAACCAAATATTTCCGTAACGAGTACCGAATGTTTTTTTGTCATATTTTATTACGAGTTAATAACAACTAATTAATTCACCTGTCCAATAAAACCTACGCATAAATTATCAAAAATAGTATAAAAAAGTAGCGGATGTAATTGATTTTTTATTCGCGGAACATAAAATGCAAACTAGATCAGTTTATGTTTAGCAGTTGTTCCAGGTGTCTGCAATAAGGTCTATAAAAGATGACTACTAAAATAAACATAAATTTTTAATGACAAATTTTTCCCATAATTATATTGTAGAGTTCAATACTAAGAGTGGTCGTCCTTGGCCAACCATACACAGATATTCAATATTAGTTTTAGCAATAACCTTCATGCTTTCATCAAATATTACTCTGTAATTTATTTATATTGAATTTTTTATAGTAAATATTTTCACATGCAATCTTAATGCAACATTTGTTACATAATTTTTACAAAGAATGAATGAACAAGCATTTTTAAGTATATTCATAACCTGGTACCGGCCAAAATAGCAAGAAAGGAACTACAAAGCAGCTTAGCAAAACAAAAGAAGCTACTTCTTCGAAGCTAAAACGAAGATAGGTGTAAAGTAGAAGGAGGTAAAACATACACACAGAACAGAACACGATGGAAAGAAATATGAAGAAACGTTCAATGCTGAAAGAATTAAATTTTTAAGCGATAAATAATGTAAGACAGCGTTTCCCAATCTGTGGTCCGCAACCCGGTATGCGTCCCCAAGAAAAAAATACCGGTCCTCAGAAATTACAATATAACTAGTCTAATTTGTTTTTATACTAAGAAACTTTTTATAATTGTCGTAAAAGATATCTACATCTCTATCAGAGATTTGCTTGTTAACTAGACTGAGCATTTTGTTCAGTGGTGACATAGATTATGAAATTTTGAAAAAGTGATCATTTTTAATTCTCAATCTTATATCAGGGAGCCAAATATTTAAATTTTGAAGAAGCTCTAGGGCATCTAGTTTATTGTTAAATTCAAAATGTGGATGTCGCGTCTCCATTCTATTATTATTGAGAGCTAGGTTTTTTTAACTGGTTTGCATAAAGCCTGGAACAGAATGCACAGCGCGCTACGCCGTCAGCGCGCCGTCATTTGCGACGGCGTTGCTGAGAACGCCGTTGAATTTTCGCCTGCCCACAATGCAATCTTTTTAACGCCGTCAAGTGTCACGTGACAACCTATATCTGTGTTTATACGTGCGCTTTCTTTTATTAAAAGTATAATGGATGATGAAGACTTGTGTGTGATGTTATTTATGTTGTATGCAAAACTGAGGTTAGGTGTTCTGCGTCAACGTTCAACGGCGTCAAAAGTTGGAAGTTGACGAACATTCAGTATCAACGGCGTTCGAACGCCGTAGGACGTTGTTCATTCTATGCACTTGCGTAGTACAGCCTTGCTTTTAACTTTGCGCTGACAGCCGTTGGACGGCGTCAACGCGCCCTCAAACTCGTTGCATTCTGTTTCCCACTTTAGAGATACGAAAAGGATATGTTCCGGTTAATTTCAGGGTCAGGTACAAATCTCTTTTGTATTTTTTTATGGTACAATTCTCTTTGTTGTTTTTCTATTTGATTTTTGTGGGACATTTTTTTTGGGCTCCAGATTGTATTCGCGTACTCTAATTTATGTCAAACCAGTGCACAGTACCGTAACCAAGTTGAAGATACCTTAAAACTACCACTATTTCTTAGTATAAATCCTGAAGTTTTTAGCATTCACTATATTGTCTATATCAGCGTTTCCCAAACTGTGCGCCGCGGCACCGTAAGGAAAGTATTGTAAGTAAAATAACTGTAATTTATTTTTTTTTCAAATAATTTGATTTTGTTTTTTTTTTAAATTGAGTACTCTTTTGTAGTATCTTTATCAAATTTTGTATATCCAATCAGGGCCGCCCCTAGCATTTGCGGAGCCTGGGGCAAAACTGTAATTGCGGGACCCGAAAACTGTATTTACGAAGCCCCATCTATATATATATATATATTGAATAACGATATTTTCTTTAATATTATTAACTATTAACAAAGTACACATACTTATATTCAATGAAAATATAATTTTTTTCCAACTATTTATAAAACTTGGAATAATATTTTTAATGTATTTTATTATTTTATTACTTGACGGTAGAAGCGCGGGCCTCTTAAAGGCACGGGGCCTGGGGCAGGTGCCCCTGCCTAGAGGCGGTCCTGCATCAAAGAGACAACCCGAATAACAGTGAGCAAAAAGAGTTTATTTGACGATTTATAACTTTGTTTAGTGCCTTTTAATTCTGTTCTCCTATGTAATCCTCAAAACAAAAAACAAAAAACTGCAGTGTATGTATAGTTAACTAGATAACAAACATTTCTGTAGTTTAAAAACAAACTTTAACTTGATTTGGTGACAATAAAATCTACTCTCAAAATCTAGTTGTCAAATTTAATAAAACAGCTCTGCCCGTATTTACTCCATCTCTAAGCAAGCTTTGGAAACAACCGCAAAATCACAAATAACAACTTGCGATTGTAGCGAGTGTCGCATTTGCTGGAAACAATTTAACTTTTTACAAAACTAGTTGAATCCAGCGGCAACATTCCCAAACACAATTAAATCAGTTCGGATAGACGTGAAATGAGAAAGACAGACAAACGCGGTAACATGCAGCGGAATACACTATGAATTATTATCAATAGACATTACACATGACGGAGTACTATTGTGGATGCGCACCACTAATTTTATCCGCGGATTGTTTGTTAGCTCTTTGTTTCATATCTCTTTTATTACGTTATCTGTACACGTTATATATCTGCATGTTTCAATTTTTGATTTAATCTTTTCACCGAGATTATTTTACAGTTTAAAACTAGCTGATGTACTCGTACTTCGTACGGTTTTTGTTAAACACATTTTTGTTTATAATTGATTATGATAAGTGAGTAATTTTTACAGGCTATTCCAAACAATTAGGCGGAACTAACAGGAATTTTCATTTTTGTATGTTGTCATTAGCTATTTTTTAGGGTTTTGTAGGTATGACCAAAAAACCCTTAACCGTCATTTTGTCGTCTGTCTGTCTGTTCGGTAAAAATTGTAGCCAAACAGCTAAACCTAGAGAGTTAAAATTTGGCATGCTTATACAACTCTTTGACCCGCACATAGGAAAAATACTAAAACATCTAAAAAACATATCCCCCTAAAAATATAAACAAATATGTTGTCATCGAAAAAAAAAATATATTTTTTTAAATTCTGAGTAGGGTATCAAATGAAAGCCCTTAGTACGTGGAATAACGATCAGAACATTATTTTTGCAAAATAAATTATTTTGACGCGATTTTTGCCAAAATTGTGCAAAAAAAAAATGTGTCCCACACCCTGTAGCCCGGATGGTTTAAACTAAAAATCTGAAAAAATTCTAAGTAATGGACATTGGTGTGAACCGGAATAGTACAACAGGAATTTTTGATCAGATTATGTTTTCGGAAAATAACGCATTTTTTGTGTTTTTAACTAAAATATGTTAAATATCTAATTTGCTATGTAACTCAATAGATAACCAAGCACTCGTAGCGTAAAGCGTTTGGTCGTTGCTTTGTTGAGTTTGGTCGTTGAATTTGCAAACTAGAGTTCGAATCCTGTCAATTTTAATTTTTCTGTTTTTTTTTTATTTTGCATTTAATTTTGTTTAAATTATTTTGTCAAAATTCTAGTTATATTTTGGTAAATGTTGCACTTAATTTTTAAAAGCATAAATTTAATAACCAGTGGAAAGTCTTGAAATTATAATTTAGTTCTATGTTTGAATGTATACGAAATCAAAGGGCTGGGCTTATGATTTAAGCAACCAATGGAAGCCATAGGCGCAATTTTCAAAATCTTAATAAACCTTGCTATATAAAAAAAATACTGTACATATTTAGAAACTTAAATAATGGTATTAGGCATTCGAATTATAAATTCATAAAAAAATATTTTGATATAAAATTTTTTTTGGCATCCCAAATAATTATAATCATTTAGTTATCAAATACCTGCGAAACCCTGAAATGTGTGAAAATTCACACTTCACATCAATTTTTTTATGTATTGAAGTTGGCATTTCCTGAACAAAATGATCAAAAGCTTCAATCAATCTGTAAAAATTATTCTATTTGAAAATCTAGTTCCGCGTAATCGTTTGGAATTAGGGCTTGCATTACCGGTAAACGGTTAACCGGTTTACCAGTTTTACCGACAAATATAATTACCGAAATTACCGGTAAATTTTTTAAAATATACCGATAATTTCGGTAATTTTTAAAAATTATGTTGATTTCTTTTTCATGTATTTTTAATTTTAACCGCCACATGCTTTCCAAAATTGTATGTTGTTTATGATTATTTCTATTATTATGTATACAGAATAAGTTTCTTGGTTTATTATCCATAATAAATCGATTTAACCGAAAATATAAATGAATCAAATGAGTCGTCTGATGATGGTGTAACTGAAGTTGTTGATATAACTAATTTAACTATGAAGGAAAGATTACATTTGGAAATTAAAAAGAAAAATGAAATAAAACCCAACGAAATTTCTAATGCAACAACATCCACCAACACCACAACGTTAACAAAAATCATTAGGAATGAAATCGCTGTGCTTAAAGAGAAAAAACTCGAGGAAAATATTTAACGCTGACTTACAACTATCTATTAACAATAAAGCCGACGAGTGTTGAGTCGGAAAGAGTTTTCTTTTCAGCTGGGGTTATATGTACCAAAATAAGAACAAGTCTTAATGATAAGACTATAGATACAATTTGTTTATTGCGGGCATATTTCAATACACAAAAAGAATTGCCAATTTAAAAGTTTTTATTTAATTTTAATTTTGAAATTTTATCAATGTTGTTTAGAGTAATTTTCCATAAAGTTTTGTTATTATCTTATTATATTATTGTTGATTATTTTTTTATAGATAGAAAAAATAGTTTGTGGATTGAACTATCCCAAATTTATAATTATCTACAGAAATTTCTAGGGTTTCGTAGGCATAAACAAGAAACTCTAGACATTGCTATATCCTTTGACCGATATGAGTAATATTTTGCAGATTTACTTTCTAATAATCTACAAATATAATTATTTACAGAAATGTTTTGTAGGCAGAAATAAGAAACTCAAGCCACTGCTATATCCTTTGACTTATATGAGCAATATTTTGCAAATTTATTTTCTGAGAATCAGACATATAATTAGCAAGTGTCTGCATGTAGTGTCGGTAACATTGTGACGTTAATTTTTCCTAAGGTTCTCGTGATTGGCTAACTGGGGACATCCTGTCTCTTGATTGGCTGACAGGTGACACCCTCTCCCGTGATTCGATACAAACTATTGAAATTTTTATGTTATAAATCCGTCATTGTTGACGGGTAATTGATCAATAAATTAAACCGCGTAAACCCCACTTTATACTTCTAAAATATAAGACAAACTGCAATGCACAGATAAAATTTGAAATATGAAAGAAAAATTGTAATTACCCTAAATTTTTAATTTTGTCCAAACATCTCTAACGTTAAATACTAATGAACGCATATAAACTGTCAAATATTTCAAATTTATTTTTTGAATGACAAAAGTTTCTCTTGAGAATTCAAAACGCCGGCCTTAATAAAATAAATTTTTAACATGTAAATTTTCCTAAATATAAAAAATCTCCCGTAAATTACAACCATTTTACTCTTTTTCACCGATAAATAATTTTCTGTTATATCCATCCTTTTTGCTCTTATAATAAAAATCCTTTTTCATTTCTCTCATTTTTAATTTTTCAACTCCGTCTCACTTATTATAAAAAGTAATCTTTTCTCTCTCTCTTCGATCCTTGTTTTCGACGTTTACTAAACTCTTGAATTCTGACAGGATGGGATTAAGGACTTTTCTGGTTTTTAATTTTGCATAACCTGAATGTCGTACGCTTGATTTAATTTTGAAGTGAATTTAAAATTATTCTGATTTAGCTGTTCGAACATGGATATGTTTTTTAAAGGAATATGAATGAGAATTATGCGAATTAGGTTAAATTTTTTAGAAGATTTTTTTAAGCGGAATTGACAGATGATGGATCTGATACTTAAAAATTTAAGTATTTATTTATGAATTTATTAAATATTTCAAACAATCCGCTTTCTCGCTTCAATAACTTTTAAATTATTTGATAAAATTTCAACATGATATCTTAAGCTGGCGGACAAAAAAACCTAACTCAAAAAAGGCGATTTTTTTTAGTAATTAATAAATACACTTTCTCACAAAAGGACATAAGTGAATACATCTTACTTTCGGTAAAATACACCTATATATATATATTTTTTTATTTCACGTTTATGGCCTTTGGTACAACGGCAATTAGCTAGGACAATTCTAATGAAAATGCCATGCCTGAACAGGATTCGAACCCGTGATCATAGCAACGGAGGGCACCAAATTTTCCTATTTTCCTCGAACCGGGCAATTCTGCGCTCGACACAATCTACAAGTTTTACGTCATCCATCATGATGAAAACAAAAAAAAGCTGATCGAAGTAACGACAAAAAAAAATCGTTGTAGCTTGTGTTCGATGCTACAATCGCTAGTGTTTACGTGAATACTTCAGCGTGGTCCTTCTTCTGTACGGTACTGTGCTCCATTTTCGGTTTTGCGGCGTCAGCTTTCATGCGCTTTTTGTAAGACCTACTTTTCCACATTAATGTGTAGCACATTTTTGCATTTCTCAGGATCCGATCTATACAGTTTTGATTATTGGATCGATTTCTGCTTGTACTTTTGACTCATAGATTTTGATTTTGAAGCACAAGTTTCCGCGCAAATGCACTTATAACTACCGTAATTCAGGTTCGATTGGACTGAAATTATATCTTTGGGTAGTTCTCGACGAAACGACCGAAAGTTAGTCACAAAAATCGTCCCATGTGTTCGCACGCTATGGATCTCCAAAGTTAACCAAGGGCACCAATTCGCACTATTAATTTCCATCTGCGTGGATTATTTTTGCAGAACTCTACCTTGTGCCCTTACCAACTCTGTGCCCAGAGCGAGTGTCTCACATCCACTCTCCACCTAGATCCGGCCCTGAGCTACAGTAGCAGATAAAAAAAATCTGTCAAAATACATAAATTGACTTAGGTGCTTCTGCCCGCTAGCTTGGGATATTATTTATCAAAACCAATAGTGGGTTAGTTTTTATAAGATGAAAAAATTTTATTGCTAAACTATATTCTCTTTAGGAGCAGTGTATCTACCAATGATATAAAAGACTTACTGATGATAAATGGCGGAACAGAAGAAGATATAGAGATAAAGGAAGATCAATATATCTTTTGGAATTCTAAAGGAGTTACAGAAGAGCCCACACCTCTAATGCCTCAAAGCAAAATGTAGGCATTTAATTCAAATGTGCAGTTCCTATTCCGGATGTGAAATATTTATTTCGACGTTTTAAAGTTAGCAATTGTCAGACCGAGTAGGCTCTTGAATACCGTAAACATTTGGAATCATTACTGAAGGTAAATCCATCGCAGTCAAAGGAATTCGCGACACAACTTGTTCGGGCAGCAGTTTTAAGTCAAATGCATGTAATGGGAAAAATTCAGAAGCTCCGAAAATGGATAACATATGGACGCTTTGAATACAACATTGCCATCTAGCTCAACACATTATTTTGTTGCTTGCTAGGCAACGTAAGAATTTTTGTTGTAGAAAATTGATTACCTTCTATGAAATATTGATTATGTACAACAATCTTAAATGCACACATTCATGGATAGACGTCACCATCACCATCAACGGCAAAACTGAATATTCATGCTAAAGAGGTCATTGATGAATCTGTTGGGGCAAGAAGAGTGACCTGTTTTACGAGGTCATTTAACAGGTTGAAATGGTTAGTTCCGGACGCTATATTCGTCAAGTGAATCATTTGGCCGACGAGTTGGAAGTGAAAATCCCTTTTATTGCATAATGAACCCGAAATATCATTTTGATGCACTACAACGCTAAGCCGCATACTACTACTACTACTCGGCAAATCAACTTGTGAAGTCCTCCTGCACTCGGCGTATTCATCCAAACTGGCGGCTTCAAATTAATATATATTCAGAACAAGACGGAATGGGAAAAAGATTTTTCAAAAAAATTCTTGGCCATAACAACCGTAGGTCCACTCAGCATTCCCTTAAATGAGTACCTGTATCTCTGAATTAATATTCGAGAATATGGGGCGCGCTCAAATGACACATACAACCGACGGTCTCGGCTACCGTAAAAAGTAGTTGTTAGGTTATGCCAGAGACCGCTAGTCGCGACCTGAAAATATCTAACACCTAGGCATTATGCTATACAAAAAAGGCAATGCAGAACTTTTTCGCTTGACAACGATTTCTTGATGTGGTTGAAATACGAAAACGAATCAACGATTTTACCGCCTCAATCGTTATCCCGGAGATTCAGGATTGCCCGGGAATTCGAAACTGTCTTAAAATCGTGAACATGTAACGAAAACGCGATAAAAGACTCTCGGGCGCAATTACGTGTAGGGTGCAAAAATTTTACCTGCCTCAAGTAATATTCTGCTGAAATATTACGCTACGCCACTGTTAATTATCATACATCTAGTTTAAAATGAACATTGAGAAAATCTTGAATGATAAACTGATCATTCAAAATTCTGACCGTCAAAACACAGTTCAAGATTATATCTTAATAAATATAAATTTGACTTACATGATACTTCAATGGTGGCACTCTGACTTTTAATTTGTCCTCTTCCTGCCCAGGCATAACACTCACACTTAAATTTATCTTTCCCGAAAAACTCTTCCACCATATTTCTAGTCACATTAGTCTCTGCCTCAACGATCCTCACTCCAGTCTGTGGATCTACGAACTCTGTTTGTACCGTATGCATGTTTTTCGCGCCGTTGCATTTGAAAAATATTTGTAACGTGTTGGCAGCCCTGCAATGAAGAGTTGCAGGTCGGTTTTTAATTACGTAAGCATCTGATGGTTCCAATAAAAACATTGGAAGAGAGTCTGTGTTAGAGAGAAGAGTATCATCTGCGTCTGGAGTTGGTTTTGTTGGTGGAGTGTCGTCCAAAAGAGGACCATCTGGAAAAAATATTTCTATTAGTTCATTTAATTTAATACATATGTAATTCATATATTCAAAACGCAAATTTTTTTGTTGCGGAATTTCTGATTTTTTCTGCTTTCCTAGTTTTTGAGTTAGAGTCGATTAGGGCCAGTTTTTTGCCTATAATTCCAAAACATTTGCCAAAATTTAAAAATGGATCAAATTTTATTGATCTATGTCCTAAAATACATATTTTTACCAATTTTTGCTAAAATTTCACGATATTTTTAAGGTCTACCCTTACGATTTTTTCGATTTTTGGCCATATTCAAGGATTTTGGATTACTGGCCATACAAAACTTAATAACTGCTTTATTAAAGCCCATTTTTTGAGTTGTGTTTGCTATCTCGAACTGTTTTTGAGTTGTGTTTTTTTTTTAATTCGCAATTTTCAAAAATAATGTAAATTATGCCATTAAAAAAAAGTGTCTTAATCTCAAAACACGTTAAACGATTAAAGCCCCCAAATTTTTTATAGTCTTAATAAACTACGGATAATCTAAAAATACCAACCGCAGGTCACTATCTCTAATCGTTTTTGAGTTGTGCTTTTTTTAATTCACAATTTTAGAAATAATGTAAATTATACTATTAAAAAAATTGTTGTCATCTCAAAACGCGTAAAAAGATTAAAGCCCCAAATTATTTCTAGACTAAATAAACTACGGAGAATCCAAAAATTCTAAGCGGAAGTTGCCGTCTCCAACCGTTATTGAGTTGTGCTTTTTTTAATTAACAGTTTTTAAAAGTATTGTTTATTTTGCCATTAAAAAAAATAATATATGGGTAACAAAAAAGATTTGTCATCTTATTATAAACAATTTTTGTTATATACGCATTTGTTGTCAATAATAAGGGAGATATTTCAATAGTTTAGTTGTATTGTGATACCCGTAACTCCCCGAATAATCATCTAAATGAAAAAATGCTATATATATATTTTAAGTTTTTAAATATACAGTTTTAACCCCTAAAACACCTTCTTCCTTAGAAAATTTTCACACATTATTAGCCAAATAGCCAGCTTAAAATTTTGCAGAACCTACCAGTCAAAAAATTAACGATTTAGTTCAAAAATGTGGACCTAACTGCGTTCTTTTCCAGCTTATTGCACGTAAAAAAAATTATTGTTTTATTTAACAAAATTCCTATTGAAAAACAATTGCAGTATTATTCTAAATCAGATTTCCAAACAAATTAGTTAGCAATTACTTTATCCAGTATTTAAAAATGTATTCTCTTTTCATTTTGTTTTCAATCAGTTTTAATCCAATCGGATTTTATAGAACGAAAAAAATCAGCTAAATATAAACGAAACGAAATTTATAAAATTCCAAACAAAATTTTAAATAAACAGCTTTTCTACATAATCCAATAGAATCTAATCGTGTTCAATCCAGTTCGAGTCGAAGTGAATTCAACAGGAAAGAGCTAAATGTTTGGAGAATAAGATACAGAAAGCTGCAAGCTGGTGTCTTGAAGATTGGCTACATACACTGAAGATATCCTAGAAACGGAGTTAATAATTTTCAGTATTTAGTACTTGAGACTGAAAGAGGACAAATTGGTAAACAAGGTTCAAGAAGAAACACGATCATCAATTGAATTATTGAATTTATACCTGCCATTCTCGGGTACTATATTATATTCGCGGAGAACATGCAGTCGATCAGATCAATTCTGTAAAAAGTTAGTGTAATAACGTCACTAGAACATAAATTATTATAAAAAGTATAATGGCTTTCATTCATGATAGTAACTGACCTTGCTCATAGTGACGAATTTAGTTACAATTATCATAGTAACAGAGTTACAGAATTGGTCTGGATGTAAACATTAGAGCCGAGTCACTATTGCTGCGATTGGACGAAATGACATTAAAAGTGATTTAAATGTATTTTCGTCCAATTAGAAATAGAATGATGTAGTAGGCTGATTGCTGAAAGCTCAGTTAACTATGATAACAGCTGACTAATGATCAAGTTGACCATTTGGTTAGGTTCATGTTGCGTTGTATAAACATAACACTTGATCAGCTGAAAGATGGTTAACCAAGCTCCGATATTTTTTGCTATTGTGAACTGTACTTTACTTGACAGTAATCAGCTGTCTTGTTTAAGTTGCTGTTAGTTTTATTGTAGAGAGAATTAAAACATTTTAAAAAAATTGTATTAGATTTTCACCAACAATGTCTTTCACCCAATTGGTTGAAACCCAGAGAGGTTGATCTAAAAATTTGAAAAAAAAAACATATTGTACGATCATGATCAATGGTTCAACAGAAATTTTTGATCAGATTAATTGAAAAATATGGATTTTTTTATGTTGTTGAATTCTTCAACAATATTTTATGTGGTACAAAAAAAAAGTTCTTAAGACATATACTAAGGGACGAATTTTTAAATTTCTTTATTTTACCATGAAATTAAATTATAATCAGTGACTCACTAAACATTATATTTTTTTTAAATAGTTTTTTTTTTAAAGCACGATGCTTTTAACGTGGGGTCGAGAAAAAATTACATTTCTCGAGAAAAAATTTTACATTTCTCGAGAAATGAAAAAAGAGAATTATAACTTTTTCTCGAGAAATAATTCTCGGGAAGAAACACTAAGTAGTGTACTATATTTCACAAAATAAAGATTTATTATTATTACTATGGGGTCTGTCAGGTCTTGACAAGCGTCCTCTAATCTCAAACTTCAGCAACCTTTTCAGCCTCGTTATACTAGAGACTAATGGAGCTAAATACACACGACTGCATCCCGAACCCTGACGATATGCAGCCGCGGAAATTACACCGGATCCAATGCCCGCACAAAGCGGAGTGACCCGAGCAGCACTGCTTTCTGCAAAGAGTTGGCAGAAGATCTGCAGGCGGGAATGGACTCGATTTCCCTTCGATAGGAGACTTTCATACCACCCAAAACACCAACTAACAGGACTACAAGCTTAACTTTATACCCGGGATACAGCTTTCTAAGCTCGGACAAGAGATCCATATACTTGGACGTCTTTTCTTCCTTCTTCAGAGAGATATTCTTCTCAGCTGGACTTGAGAATTCGATCACAACATCTGTTTGGTCTCGATATCCAGGAGAGTTATGTCCGGCTTAGTGGCTGTCAGTAACCTCGAGGTGATGGAGGAGTAATTCCAATAAATACGGCACTTGGAATTATTATTATTATTAATATTATTATTATTATGGGGTTTGTCAGGTCTTGACAAGCGTCCACTAATCTCAAACTTCAGCAACCTTTTGAGCCGCGTCATACTAGAGACTAGTGGAGCTAAATACACACGACTGCATCCCAAACCCTGGCGATATGCAGCCGCGGAAATTACGCCAGATCCAGTGCCCGCACAATGCGGAGCGACCCGAGCAGCACTGCTTTCTGCATCCTGCAGATCAAAGAGTTGGCAGAAGATCTACAGGCGGGAATGGACTCGATTTCCCTTCGATAGGAGGCTTTCATGCCACCCAAAACACCAACTATCAGGACTACAAGCTTAACTTTATACCCGGGATACAGCTTTCTAAGCTCGGACAAGAGGTCCATATACTTGGACCTCTTTTCCTCCCTCCTTGAGAGAGATATTCTTCTCAGCTGGACTTGAGAATTCGATCACAAACATCTGTTTGGTCTCGATATCCAGGAGGGTTATTATTAATATTATTATTATTATTATTATTATTTTTAAAAATAACGGCTGATAATCGAGTTCATGTGTTTTTAAGCTATAAAACAAGAATAAATCATCTTTAGTAGTAAAATAACACAATTTTAATAACGATTTTGAAATAGAAAAAAAAAAAAAATTGAGCCATTTATCGATAAATTACTTATTAATTTAATGAAGCAAATGTAGAAAAAATTGCTCGGATTTTTTGATTTAAATTTGTGAAATTTTTCTTTTCAAGTTATTTAAATTTAGTTAAGTTTAAAAGAATTAAATGGAAGCTCCCTTAAAT